>JARHVA010000828.1:3952500-3980000 GCA_037957365.1 Torreya grandis
ATTATATGGTTCACATTAATTATATTTATCAAATTACATGGATCAAATTGGGAAGGTTTTTTTTATAGAACAAATTGAGAAGATTATTACAAAATTTTATATCACATTGATGTTTAGATGTACCAAGTTTTTGGAATGAATATTGTTCATTCATACACTTTATATTTGTATGATGATAATGATAGTAATAAAAATATACTTTGGGTCTAAATTCACCTATAACATTTGATTATAAGTTTAAATTTATAGATGAACTTATTTTAGGGATCCACCAAAATAATTTTGATACTTAGAGTGTTGTAGTTGAGGTTCTGTGTTGCTCAACTTCTATCACTTATATGTGTCAAATTTGGGTGAGATATTAAAGTAACTAAATTAATGATTCAATAATGGAATATACTTAGGGCATAGTCAATCGATGGAATCTCCAATCAAGTCCAAATAGAAGTTTGGTTGATATACATGCAAGTGTATTCTTTATTTGAATTTTAAATTTCAAAAATCTCATTGATCTAGGTTATTTTAAATTTGATATCATGAGTGGAGATTAATTTCTACATATTTATTTGTAGGTTTTTCATGGAGAAACTTGGATATTTTGGGCATGTTTAGTAATATCATTGGTATTTAAACACAAATACCATTTTTTATATTTTATCCTTTTAAACTAGCATTTTCAATACTAGAATAAAAGGTGGGCATTTGTTGACACAAATTTGGTATTGAACAATTGAAAACATTAGATTTGACATATATTTTACATACATGAATTGTGTGAACACATTTTACTCTTGCTCACATTCTCTTCTGTCTATTTATTTTTCTATTATATTAGCCAACTAATTTTTTTGTCATTCATAGTTAGGATCTCTCTAGTTTATGCCATATTTATCTATAATATTAAGCAATCTATCACCATATTTTAGATTAAAAAAAATTCCTCTTTGGAAACTTATAAATTTTTTTTAGATATTTATGTTTACAATAGGTGTCTACCTTCACTGGTAGTATGTATGAGATTATAATGGCTATTTTTAAATTTTCAAATATTTCCTTTGGCTTAGCATATACATGTTTTATATGTCAGTTTGTTGGAACACAACTAAATACTAAGAGGGGATTTAAATCAGTGTATCAATAAAATTAGCTCTTTTATTAACCTTTTAATGTAGATTGAAACTATATGCAGAGATCATACACATAAAAACACATAACACAAGATATACCGTGGAAAACTCAATAAGGGAAAAACCACCATGATAATAACTACTAGAAAATACTATTTTAATCCATCCTCATAAGAAGGAACCTCACTAGTTATAATGTTTAAGGACATAAATCCTAAGGAGATACCAATCCCCTAATTTAAGAGCTTCAAATCTAAGGAAGCATCCACTCCCTAATCTAAGAACCAACTCAGTCTATCTAATGGCACCAACCAATCAGAACTATAATGGAGCTACAAATCCAACTTATAAAACATATTCATACATGAATCCAAATATATGTTATCTTTTATAGGTTTGATCTGTAACTACTCATACTTAGCACATTCTCTTTTTGAATTTCTTCCTCTCTACTCTTTTCTACCCCTCTGGTTATGTGTCTAGATATAATTCTATTCCACACACTTCATCTCACTCTCACACTACTCCTCTATGTCTCTATATTTTTTATTTGACACAATTTAATAGCTTTACCAACTTTTTCCTTTGTCCTTGATATCATATATATATAAATAATTGATCTAGAGTTTCATTTCTTATATGTGTTCACACTTGGACTGTAACATACAATTATATACTTTAGTTCATTATGACATGAACTATAAGTTTCCCATATCTTGATTTCATGCATCACCACCATAATTTTTGATCTAATTACTATCTACATCATTTTATGGACTCAAGTTTTGATTCATATGCTCATTAATATAGATTTGATCGATTAGATCGATCAATCTTTGTTGTATACATTGAGATATAGAGCCTACATACAAGTTCCTATAACTAATTGTTTGTCTGACATAACTTTAAATATAGATCATTAATCTTGCATTTGTCACCATGATCTAATGGTCCATATTTAAATAGATCAACTTTGAAACACATCTTTTGATTTTCCTGACCCTAGTTTCTATGTGTCATTTGATCTCCATACATGCACATTATTTATCTCTATCCATATGTTAAACATCCATATTTTAACCCACCTTGCTTCTTCCTAGGTCTTTAGATCAATTTCAATCCATTGATATTCTTAGACTTGCTCAATCTTTAACTCACCACTATGTCAATAAACATTGATCACTTTATTCCATTTGAGTCTACTCACTCTATTGGATATTATTTATATAATCACCCACTCATCATCAGATCTTATAATAAGCTTGATCATTAACTCTAGAAAGCTGATGCTCATTAGGTCTCTGTTTGATAAGCTCTATGAATGTGACATTTATCACTTGTACGTTTAAGCATAGCTCCTTTAGATAATTTGACTTCACTATGCTAAGTTGGATCATCTATGTATGATGAAGCAATAGATGTTGATCAAGCTAGAACATAATGTGAAGTCTCAGACTTAAGAAATATTAAGTCCTTTTATCACTACTTGAGTTGGTAATTTCTAGGTTGAGGGGCAAGTTTTATAATGATTATAAAGGCTTAGGTCATAACTTAATCTATCGGTTCCAGGCTATATCTAGTCAACATAAAAATATAAAATTCTTATTGATGCCATGACATAAAACCTTAGGGTTTTATTTAGTAACCCTATTTTTTTGAGAGTAAATATAATTTAATTATGAGCTCATTCATTCTCATTTAAACTTGTAGACCATATATTCAAGATGATCTTAAAAACCCAATAGAAAATATTCTATTCGTTTTATTTGCAACTATCCACAAATGATCTTTGTAAAAGCATGACAACTTTGAGAGACCTTGGGAAAATTTTGTCTAAGCATGGAGATGATTTAATTGTGATTGGAAGGTTAATTATGTACCTATATAACTCTTGGTATGCTTAGTTGCATGACCTATAAATTAGCACATATGATCCTCTTATATAGGGGTTTCTATCCATTTATTCAATTACTCCTATAGTATTCATACGTGAAAGATATGGCATCATAAAAATTCATGTTCATCTATTTCATACAATCTAAAAATTTGACTGAGTGTTGGAAAAACCTATCAAAATGGCTTGGAGCCCAAATTTTATCAAGCATATCTTTAACTACGCTTTCTCGTATGACTTCAAATATGGTGCATAACTACTAGGGACTAGTGTGATAAAAATTATGTGACTAACTCCCCCATAGTCATTCACACATGGTAATGGTGACTTTAGAAAAATACCTTCTCATCCTTCCTTGTCATAGACCCAAAATTTCTAGACGATCAATATGAAGAACTAGATGAATTACATTCATACACACAAGTATATAAGTTTGTCTCTAAGGAAAAATTTACCACCACTAGTGCTTCTTCTATCATCCACACTTCTTTCTTAATCAACATCTGTATATGTTGTTAAAGTGAAATATTCACTTGTAGGGTACCACAAGCCATAGTCAATTGTGCTCTTGATATATCTAAATATCCTTTTCATTTCATTAACATGTGATTAGTTTGGAGCTAAAACTAAAATATAGCAACCATGCACACTACTTGCATGATATCTGGTCTTGATGATGCAGTTATGTATAACAAGCTACCTATCATTGATATTTACATTATTTAATTTGTATCAAGGGACTCATCCTTTTTTCTTAGCTTGCATCTATTCATCATGGGAGTGATAGTTGGTTTGTTGTCTTCCATTCCAATTTTTTTTATCATTTATTTTGCATACTTGGTTTGAGATATAAATATCCCTTCATTAGGTTATGCAATTTGTAGACTAAGGAAGAAAGAAAGTTATCTTAGCATAGACATCTCAAACTCACTTTGCTTTTATGTAGAAAATTCATTACAGATTTTATTATTTCTACCACCAAAGATGATATCATATACATAAACAAAAATAATCAACATATGTTCTCCTTATTATTTTAAGTATATATTATTATCTACACATCCTTTGTTGAAACCTTGTTGTTATAGGTACTAGTCCAATCATGAATACCATACCTTAGGTGCCAATTTTAGACCATACAATGCTTTCTTCAGTCTGCTTACATAATCTTCTTATTGTGACAACTGAAAACCTTCAGGTTGTTCTATGTAGACTTCCTCACCTAGGCTCCCATTCAAGAAATTTGAATTGACATCCATTTGATAGACTTTGAAATTCTTATAAACAAAGAATGCTAGAAACATTCTTATAGCTTTCAATCTAGTAATTGGAGTAAATATTTCCTCAAAGTCTATGCCTTTAACTTGTGCATATCCCTTGCACACCAATCTTGATTTATTACTTATAACAAATCCATTCTCATTGAACTTATTTCAATAGATCCATTTTGTACCTATCACATTCTTATTAAAAGTTCTTGGGACTAATTGACAAGTTTTGTTCTTTTCTATTTGGCTCAACTCTTCTTCCATGTATTTTATCCAATTCTCATCTTTTCTAGCTTCAACATATATATTAGGCTCAATTTCATACATTAGAGAAAAACCTACTTCCTCCTTGTTCATTTCATCTATTCTCCTTGTCTACAATACTTCATTCTTATTGCCAATTATCTGCTCTTTAGGATGATCCTTTTGAACAAATCTTAGAGGTAATTTTTCATTCATTTCCTCACCCTCTTAATTATCTACTTCTTCTTCAATATTTTATTCTTCATTTATGATTTACTTGTTAGTTTCAACATGTTTTAATACTTCTTCAACCTTGACATCGATGCTCTTAACAATTTTATGTAGCCTTATATTGTAACATACATAGGCTTTGTTTTAAGTGGAATAATAAATAAATATTACTTCATCACATCTTGAATCAAAGCTTCCCAATTTATCCTCTTTTCTCTTGATGTAGAATTTGCTTCCAAACACTCTAAAGTACTTAATAGAGGTAGGCTTTCTATACCATATCTCATAGGGAGTTTTGTCATTGTTTACCCTCAACTAAACTCTATCTAAGATGTATACTATTGGTTTGATTAATTCTCTCTAATATCCATTAGGTAACTTGGACTCTTTTATTATTGTTCTCTCCATCTCCTTGACTGTCTTGTTCTTTCTCTTAATAGCTCCATTCTACTGTGGAGTCCTTGCTACAGAGTAATGCCTTTTGATCCCATGCTTCTCACAATACCCTATGAACTCATTTGAGGTGAATTATCCACCTTTATCAAATCTTAAGCATTTGATCTTTCATCCAATCTCATTCTCTACCATGGCTCTTAATATCTTGAATCTTTTAAATGCTTGACACTTGTCCTTCAAAAAGGATACCCATGTCATTCTTGAGTACTCATCTATAAATAACATGAATTATCTCTCTCCTTTTATCCTCTTATCTTACTAGGACCATAAATATCAATATGAACTAATTTTAGAGGCTTTGTAGTTGCATACTCCTTTGTTTGAAGCTTTACCCTTGTCTACTTGCCTAGTTGACATTCATTGAAAGTTATGTTTGTAGGTTTGGTTATCTTGGGAATGTGTCTTACATACTTAATTTATCTCACTTTAACTAGGTTGTCAAAGTTTACATGACCCATTCTTATATTCCATAACCAACTCTCATCAATCTTTCTCATCAAGTATGTATTACCATTTACTTCAAAAATATTATAAATGTTATTTTTAGTCCTTTTCCCTTCTATAAATAGTATTATAGATCTCTTCATCTTGAAACCTTATGCATTAAATGTAACCTTATATCTATTGTCACACATTTGACTGACACTTAGTAGATTATGTGCTACACCCTTAACCTTTGGCATGCCTTGGGATATGTGTGGCTGACTTGTGGCTTATATACCTCTTTTAAATTCTTGTTACATTTATTTATGTTCTTAGTTAGGTTGACCTATTAAATAACCATGGCTAATTAGACTATATATAAGAGATAGTGGTTAGTCTTTGATCATCATGTTAAGTATTCTGCTCTTAGTTCATTGTTGTGGAGGTTGCCCGCTTGAAGTGGCTTTTCTATATTAGTATTATGCTCTATTGTCAATTGTTGATGTGTGATCTCTCATATTTGATTATTTTATGCGATATAAAATCATTCTATGTGAACATATAATTAATTTCATTACAAGTGGTATTATATCTTTGATTTGGAAAGTTTCCTATGATGTTATTGTTTTAGATATGGTGAGGCACAAATTTTATGAGGGGAAAGAACAAAAAAAACATAATTTACAATCTGGGAAGAATTATTTTTTTATGTTAGTGTAGTATTATTTGAAACACTTTTTTGAAAAAAAATATTTAAAAAAAAGTCTATAAATTTTTTTGCCTTGCATAATTGTAGTCATTGGATTCATCTTGATGAGATGATCACAATGTTATATTCTATCAGTACACTTTTTTGTGCCAAATTTGTTTACCCTAGTGTATGAAGGTAGTCAAGATAGTGATCATAATGGTACCATCCCTTGGTACACTTTTTTGGGATAAAAATCCTCCTAGGGTTTGTATATGGCTGGTCCTTCTATAAGGAGATGAAAAGTGGGGAAAGAAACTTCTAATACTCCTTATATTAGTGACATGGAATCTGAAACTTCAAATCCATTGATTTCTCAACTTCAAGATGACATAAAGGGCTTAGTGTGGCATGATGACTTTATTTAAATTCAAACTAATGTTTTAGGGATGCACACAAAGATTAATGGGGTTCAAAATCAATTAAATTAGATCATTGATTCATTGGCTACTCTTTCATCTCAATTATAGTCAAACAAACCTCCACTTCATCATTCAGGTCCTCCTCCTCTCAACACTAATAACTCCAATTTTGGTATGAAACTGATGTTTCCCAAAGTGGACACATGTAAATTTGATGGTATGGATCCTCTCATTGGATTACCCAACTTGAGAATTTATTTGATCTACATCAAAATCCTAGTTCTTAGAAGATGATAGTGGCATCTATATATCTAGAACCTGAGTAGTTCATTTGGTATTGCTAGTTATGTGCTCAAAATAAAAAGAATGGTTCTCTTATTACATGTTCTATTTTCACTAATGAGTGATTAGATCATTATCAAAATAATGTCTCTGATAACTACTTTAGCTAGTTAGAAAAACTACAATAAATGGGAACTATGAAGGATTATATTCATCAGTTTCAAAATCTATCCTTATGGGTAGAAGACATCACTGAGAAAAAAATGACTAATATATTTTGGGGTGGTCTCAAAGAGAGCATCCAATTAGAGGTTCAAATGTTTAATTTAGCATTTGTATCAAAAGCTAGACCATGGGCATGCATGGTAGAGGAAAAAAAGATGATAAAATGAAAAACCTTCACTACTAGTCATGATCGCACCTTTCCAACACCATCATATCCTCAACCCATTACATTGACACCTCAACATATTGAGGAGAAGTAAGTCAAAGGGTTGTGTTATGGTTGTGACATCGAATGGAGAAAAGACCATCATTACGCTAAAAAGAAGCTATTTGACATTGAAGGTGCCAATGAGGATGACAATGATGAGGAGGCACTTGGTGAGGATGAAGAAGGTCTTAAGGAGAAATATGAATACTCTCAACCTAATATTTCCTAATATGCCATTTTAGGTATTATTACTCCCAAACTCTTAAGGTGGTAGGTTTCTTAAGAAAATAGAAGGTCATTATCCTGATTGATTTTCGGTGCACACATAACTTCATCAAAAATAAATTGGCTACTCACTTAAACTATTTCATTTATCCTATTATAAAATTTTAGGTCATGATTGTAGGCCATAATATTAAGCTAGACATGGGAGACTACTTGTTGGATTCTCCTATATTTACTATTTTCATGGGGGGAGCTCACATTGTTCTGGGAGTATAGTGGCTCACCACTTTGGGCACTATTGGGATGAATTTCTAAGAATTATTCACGAATTTTCATTTTGAGGGAAAGACATTTGAGATAAGGGGATTAAGGGATAAATATACACAACTTGTTATCTCCCATCAAATGATAAATATTCTCTGAAAGGGTGTTGAAGGATTTTTAGCTTGCTTGTTTTCCATGGAAGTTCATCCAACTTAGCCATCTACACCTCCTAATCTGTAACAAGTGATTGATGTATATTCAATTATTTTTGGTGACATGAAAAAAGGACTTCCACCTATTTGCATGCATGATCATGCTATCAAACTTATTCTTGGTAGTACACCACCCAACATTAGGCCATACAGGTATCCCTATGCCTATAAAAGAGAAATTGAAAAGATGATATAAGAAATGTTGGATACAAGAATCATTCACCATAGCCAAAGTGAATATTATTCACTTGTTTTCATGGTGTGAAAGAAAGATGACACTTGAAGGATGTGACCTGACTAAAAGGAAATCAATAAGGACACTGCCAAAGATAAGTTTCCTATTCTTGTCATTGATGATTTTCTAGATGAATTAAATGGTGTTCTTTATTTTACCAAGTTAGATCTATGTTTTGGGTATCATCAAATTTGGATCCATGATGAAGATATACCCAAAACTACTTGCATGATTCATAAGGGCCATTATGAGTTTTTGATTTTGCCTTTTGGGATAATAAATGCACCATCTACCTTTTATATCTTGATGAATATTATTTTTAGGCCATTTTTGAGGAAATTTGTTTTGGTATATTTTGATGATATCCTTATTTTTAGTAAAAATCAGGAAGAATATTTTCACCGTGTGAAATAAGTACTCTCAATTTTGGAACAACATCAGTTGTATGCCAAACCTTCCAAACTTACTTTTGGAGCTTATGAGGTTGAGTATTTGGGTCATCTAATTTCATATACAGGAGTAAAAGTGGATCCTAAAAAAATCCAAGCAATGGTGGACTGGTTGATTCCTAAGAAACTCAAGCAACTAAGGGTATTTACGGGGCTAACTAGTTACTATTGTAGGTTTGTAAAAACTTATCATAGAATTACAACCCCACCCACATCTTTGTTGAAGAAAGACTCCTTTTAGTGGATTGATATAGCTACCAGGGCATTTGAGTAATTGAAATTGGTGATGTGCACCACTCTAGTATTCGCTACTCCTAATTTTTCCAAGACTTTTGTGGTTGAATGTGATGCATCTAAGTATGGTATGTGTGTTTTACTCATGCAATAAGGTAGACAACTTGCATTTTAAATTTTTCAAATATAGTGTGAAAATCAGCACAAGCCCATTTATGAGAAGGAAACGATGGTTATTTTTTATGCAATCAAATAATGGAGGCCTTATTTGATGGGTCATCATTTTCAGGTAAAGACTGATCATGACAGTCTCAAATATTTTTTGGAACAAAGTTTATCATCTAAAGAACAAAAAAAATGGGTAACTAAGATGCTAGGCTATGATTTATGAAATAGTTTATAAGAAATACAAGGGCAATGTAGTGGAATATGCACTATTTAGGATAGATGAATTAGGTAAGGCCTTGCTATATGCTATGACCATTCTGTAGGTAAATTGGCTAGTAAAAACATGATCAAAATGGGACAAGGATAGTAATACCCATGATTTGATTCATAATATTTAGCAAGGTTTTGGTGGATTTGAAAAATTCACATGGAAGGGTGATGTATCATGTTATAAAGACAAATTATAACCTATGTAAGAATTCTCTTCTTAAACAAAAAATCCTTCAAGAACTTCATGTAACTCCAATTAGGGGTCATTTAAGATTTTTGAAAACCTGTCATAGAATCAAGCATGATTTTTTTTAGGAAGGACTCAATGGGGATGTCCAAAAATATATGGCTGAATATATGATTTATCAATAAAATAAAGGAGAAACCATCAAAACCCTCAGTCTTTTGCAGCCTTTATCCATCCCGAACCACTATTGGGAAGAGTTATCTATGGATTTTATTATAGGGTTACCAAGATTTGATGGTTAAAATGTTATTATGGTTGTGGTATATTGTCTCAATAATTATGCTCATTTCTTTTCTTTATCACAACTATTTGTTGCTAGTACAGTAGCTTCTATTTTTTTCAATATAATTCAAAAATTTCATGGTACCCCTAAGATCATTATCAATGATTGAGATCCTATCTTTTCTAGTAATTTTTGGACTAAGTTATTTTCATATTTGGGCACCCAATTGGCTCATAGTTCATCCTATCATCCTCAATTTGATGGATAAACTGAGGTAGTCACCAAATGTCTAAAAGGACATCTTTGTTGTTTTGTTTCTAATAAACAAGATAAATGGGTTCATTGGTTGCCACTTACTGAATGGTGGTATAATAATTATGTTTATAGTTATTCCAAAATGTCTCCTTTTTGGAACTATATGGATACCACCTGCCATCCATCACTTTAATCTTGAAGGTTCATTCTAAGGTCTTTGCAAGTTTGTGTGAAAATTTAACCATGGCCCAGAATTGGATGAACTAGTAGGTAGATCAACACAGGAGTGAGAGGCACTTTGACATTGGTGATAGGGTTTTTTTTCTCTTAAAACCATATAAGTAGATGTCCTTAAAGCAATAGAAAAAGCATAACAAGTTATACCCTAAGTATTATGGGCCTTATCAAATCTTGCAAAAAAATTGGTAGTGTGGCCTACAAGTTAGAGTTTCTTTCCTACACACGCATACATCTAATATTTCATGTATCATTCTTGAAGAAAGTCATTGGACACAAAGTGGTTACCCAAACTAAGTTACCATAATTTGATGAGGAATGAAGAGTTTTTCTTGATCTTGAGGTAATCTTTCAAATGCACACTAAATATATATGATCTTGAGTGATTAAGGAATACCTGATCAAATAGAAGAATCTATCCTATGAAGATGCTACTAGGGAGGATGAATACTTTGTGTAGAAACATCTAGAGTTGACTCAACATTGAGGACAACATTTTTTTGAAGGAGAGGGGCATGCTACACTCTTAACCTTTGGCATGTCTTGGGATATGTGTGGCTAACTTGTGGCTTACATACCTCTTTTATATTCTTGTTACATTTCTCTATGTTCTTATTTAGGTTGGCCTATGGAATAACCATGGAAAAGTAGACTATATATAGGAGGTAGTGGTAATATTTGAAGATCATGTTAAGTATTTTTCTCTTAGTGCATTATTGTGGAGGTTGCCCCCTCGAAGTGTCTTTGCTTTATTATCCAGTATTCTTCTCTACTATCAATTATTATCATGTGATATATTATATTTTATTATTTTATGTAATGTAAAATCATTTTGTGTGAACATATAAATAATTTAATTACATTATGCTTCAATACTTCAACATAAAGGACATCATGTGTAGGCAATTTACTATCTATGTTCAAAGTCCTTTTACCTTTGATTTTTATTATTATGTTATCTCCCATGCTGATAGAGCCTTCCTTACATTTTATCAATTTGGTGAACTTGATCTTGTCACTAATCATATTCTTTAAGCAACCAATATATATCACCCACAAACTCTACTCTTTGGAATGGAGTGCATTTTGAGTAATCATGGATTGATTTTTCACTTTCCACACTTCATTGGGTTTCTTATATGGTTTATTTTTATCTTTATCAAAGACTTGTGAACTCTTGTTCACATTGGAGTCATGGATTTCTTTACATTATGTACTTTTGATCTTAAAAATCTAGTTATACAATTTTTAGCTACATGATTAAAATTATTGCAATTATGGAACATTACAGTTGTATCTAGCAAAAGAACAAATGAGTTTTAATTTAAAAAATTTATTCTACTTATAGGTAAAACTATATAATTAATATCCTTATGACCAAAATTATTACAACTATAACAATAACCATAAAAATAAGAGGAATACTTGGTCATAGAATTTCTTGATGTAGCATGAGTTCTTTTAAACTCTGGCTTCTATAAGTTTCTCACTTTGGTGTATCCATCTGAATCTAGTACCTTTGTCTTTTTCTTCTCTTCAAGATTATTTTAAGGTTAAAAATTCTTCACATTAGCTATGTGTGAGTCTTTCCTTTTGTCCTTGTTAGATTTATATTTCATTGCTTTAGCTTCTCCTTCTACTTTGAAGTTTTCATATAGGCTAGCAGATGTACTAGTTGAGGAAATTTTTCCCTTATCATAACAATGACTTGATCTATATTTTGAGGGATTTTAAGAGTTGATCAGTTCATCAAGGTTGTCTGATCCTCCTATCAACTTTAGAATTCCATCTAGTTGAACTTTATATTTTTTAAGCTCTTTTCTTAATGCCATTATCTCTGCTTCAAGCTTCAGACATACATCAAATTTAGATTTTAGTTCAATTTTGAATACATATTATATTCTCTTGGCCTCCTTAACTTGTGTCTTTAGGCTCACTACCATCTAATACAATTTCTCAAGACTTTTGGATATTTTATTAATTTCCTTTTGTCCAAACTTCTTTGTTTTGATCTCTCTTTTCTTAGTTTATCAATTTACTCTAAAGCACAAATGATCTCACATTCAAGATCCACTTCTTCTTCTTCTTAATCAAAGTCTTCTTCTTAATATATATCTATAGAAGTTGATCTTAATGCCATGAATAGGGATTCATTTACCTTAGCCATAAAGACATAGTCATGATCATCATTATAACTATCACTATCATCCATTGAATCACTGTCTTTTTTTTATTATAGACCTTTATTAATTTTTAAGATGTTATTCTTATTGGGATAGTAGGGTTTTACCTTTTTTCTACTCTACTTTCTTATAGTTATCCTTTTTATTATGAAGGTGTTTAGTAGTAAAATGTCCTAATTTACCACAATTAAAACATTTGAAGGGTAACTTACCTTTGTACTTTCCAAATCCTCTCTTCAATATCCTAACAAAGTTGGATTCTTATTCGTCAGTCTCCGCATATCTAAATGAGGATACTTTTGATTTTACTTTCTTGACAACTATAAATGTAGATTCTTTATTGAAGGTGTTTGCCTCTCCCATTTTCATCTCATAGTTAATGAAGGTTCTATGAAACTCATCAACAATGATTTTATCCATATCTCTTACTTCCTCTATTATAGAGATTTTAGAATCATATCTTGATGGAAAATATCCTAAGACATTTTTGAAAATATTTGATTATTTCATTTACTCTCTAATGCCTTTGATTGAATTGACTATTTCATCTACCATAAGGAGGTTGTCTGCAATATTCTCTTCCTCATTCATTTTAAATATTTCAAACTTCGCTTTGTAAGTTTGTAACTTGGCTTAATTTACATTGTCATCACCTTCAAAGATGATTTTAAACTTGTTCTAAATGTTTTTGTGAATTCTCAAAATACATAACTTTGACAAACTCTATGTTTGATAATACACAAAGAATAACATTCTTTGCCTTGGCATTGCTCTCATATGCCTTCTTGGTAGCCTGATTAGTAGGAGTTATAGTTGGGGTTGTATATCCATTTGCCATAAACATTCATACATCAAAACATAATGAATATAGATAAGATTCCATTCTTATGCTCCAAAATTCATAATTTGATCCATCAAAGAGATGTGATTTGTTTAGTGAATATCCTTCTTGACTTGCAATTGTGTTCACTATTCCAAGATCTACCTGAGCTGATTAAGCTTCTTCTAAGGAGCCAAGGCTCTAATCACAATTATTGGAACACAACTACATACTGAAAGGGGGGTAAATTACTATATTAATAAACTTAGCTCTTTTCTTAACCTTTTAATTTATATTGAAACTATATGCAAATATCATACACATAAAAACACATGACATAAGATATACTATGAAAAACTCAATAAGGAAAAAACCACCATGAGAATAGCTACTAGAAACTACCATTCCAATCTAGTCTCATAATAAGGAACCTCATTGGTTACAATGTTTTAGGACACCAATCCTAAGGAGACACTAATCCCATGATTTAAGAGCTTCAACTCTAAGTAAGCACCCACTCCCTAATCTAAGCACCAGCTTAGTCTATTTGATGGCACCAACTAATCAGAACTATAATGAAGCTATAACTCTAACTTATAAAATATATTCATACATAAATCGAAATCTATGTTCTCTATTATAGGTATGATCTACATCTACTCATACTCAACACATTCTCTTTGTGACTTTCTTATTCTATGCTATTTTCTACCCCTCTAGTTCTGTGTCTAGATATAATTCTATTCAACACACTTTATATCACTCTCACCCTACTCCTTTGTGTCTCTATATTTTATGTTTGACATAGTTCAATAGATTCACCAACCTTTTCCTTTATCCTAGATATCATATATATAAACAATTGATCTACGGTTTTGTTTCTTCTATGTGTTCACTTTGGATTATAATAGATCATGCCAATTTTAGAATTTAGTTCATTATGACTTGAACTGTAAGTTTCCTGCATCTCAATCCCATGCATCACTACTATTATTTTTTGATCTCATTACTATCTATAGATTTTTTGGACTCAATTTTTGATGCACATGCTCATTAATATAGATTTGATCTATTCAATCAATTACTCTTATTATATGTGTCAAGATATCGAGATTACATGAAATTTCTTATATGTTCCTAAAACTAACCATTTATCTAGACAAAAAGGTAAATATCAATTATTTATTTTTTATTTGTTACCATAATTCAATGGTCCATATTTAAATATCTCAACTTTAAAACACCTCTATTGATCTTACTGACCCTAGTTTCATGTGTCATTCAATATCTAAAGATGCACAATCTTTATTACTATCCAGATGTTAAATGTTGAGCTCTTTATCTTACTTCTTTTTGGGTCTTTTAATCACTTTCACTTCATTGATCTTCTTAGACTTGTGCAGTCTTTAGCTAGCCACTATGTCAATAAACATCAATCATTTTATTCCATCTATGTCCACTCACTCTATTGGATCTTCTTTATATGATCACCTACTCAATACCATATCTTCTAATAAGCTTGATCATTAACTCTGACAAGCTTATGGTCATTGGGTCTCTATCTGTAGGCTTTACGAATGTGACACTTGTCACTTATACATTTACTTAGAGTTCTTTTTAATAATTTGATTTTTTTGTGCTTCATTGGATCATCTATGTATGATGAAGTGATAACTATTGATCAAGTTGGGGCATAATATGAAGTCTAAAACTTAGTAAATATTAAGTCTTTTGATCACTACTCAAGCTTGTAATTGATAGGTCAAGGGGCTAGTTTTAAAATGATGACAAAGGCTTAGGTCATAACTTAAGCTATCAGGTCTAGGCTATATCTAATCAACATCAAAATATAAAATGCCTATTGATGCCATGACATAAACCCTTAGGGTTTTATCGAGTAACCCTATTTTGTCTGAGAGCAAAGAGAATTCAATTTTGAGCTCATTCCTTCTTATTTAAACCTGGAAACCATATATTCAAGATGCTCTTGAAAAACCCATAAAATATATTCTATTTGTTTCCTTTGAAATTATCCATAAATGATATTTTTAAAATAATGACAAATTTTCAAGACCTTGTGCAAATTTTGTCTAAGTATGGAGACAATTTCAATGTGCTTGGAAGGCTAACTTTGCACCCACATACCTCTTGTTGTGCTTAGTTGCATGACCTTTAAATTAGTACATATGATCCTCTTACATAATGGATTATATCCATATATTTAATTACTCATGTAATCTTCATACATGCTAGATATGACATCATAAAAATACACGTTCATCTATTTATTACAATCTAAAAATTTGACTATGTTGAAAAACACTATCAAAATGGTTTGGAGCCCAAATTTAATCAAGCATATGTTTAACTGTACTTTCTAGCATGAATTCAAATCTAGTGCATAACTACTAGCGACTAGTGTGATCACAACCATGTGATCAGCTCCCCCAGACTCATTTACATGTGGTAATGGAAACTTCAACAAAATGCCTTCTCATCTTTTCTTGTTATAGACCCAAAATGTCTAGATGATCAATATGAATAAATAAATGAATTCCATTCATGCACATAAGAATTTTAATCATTCTTAACCTCTGATAGGATCTTATGATCATATATTCAATCTTAAACATCAATGACATGCTCGTAATGTCACTTTGACATCAATGATAATCATATTTATAACAATATCCCCCTTTGTCATTCATGGAAAAATATATGCTCTGATATTCTAATATATTGCTCTTTCTCTAGTATTGCTTGCATTCGCTTCTAATGAGTATGAACTAAAGCTATTCATACCATAATTGTTCCTCCTTAGTCAATAACACATTTACCTAATACTAAACTTGGAAACTTTCTCTAATTATTATTTAACATTTGTAATTTTATAGAGATCATTTTGATCTTCTTTTACCATAGATAGCATTTGAACCTTTTCTCCCCCTTTGACATCAATGGCAAAGGGACTCTAGCTAACTATTTATCCAAATGTTTCTCCCCCTTTATTAGATAAAGAAGTTTGTCCAAGAATATGGAATCATCAAATCATTATAACTTTGCAAGAATATGCATACTTGAGTTCCCTTTTTTATTTCTTCTTCCAAAGATTAATAAGGCTTCTATGAAACTCCCCCTAGACTCATGCCCTATCACTAAGATCTAGTGATGTGATGTAGGTTCCACCATTCCCAAATTTTATCTTAGATACTCAAATTATTCCTTCAAAAGAGGTTTGGAGAATATGTCTACAATATGGTCTTTCATTGGCACATATTCCATTGTGACCTCTTGATCTGTAACCCTCTCTCTTAAAAAGTGATGATTGATATGTGCTTGGTTCTAGAATGCATCACTAGATTCTTTGATATAGTTATAGCACTTGAATTATCACAAATAATAGAGATAGGTTCCTTGTACTCTACCTTGATGTCCTTGAGTATTTTCTTCATCCAAAATACTTTAGTGAAACATGCCACCATTGCTACATATTATACTTCTACCTTGGAAAGAGTAACTGATTCTTTCTTTTTGCTCACCCTTAAAACAAGTCTATTTCCAAGGAAAAATGTGCCACCACTAGTGCTTCTTTTGTCATCCGCACTTCCTACCCAATCAACATCTATCTATGTTTTCAAAGTGAAATATGCACTTGTAGGGTACCATAAGCCATAGTGAATTGTGCTCTTGATGTATCTAAAGATACTTTTCAATGCAAGGATGTGATTATTTAGGAGCAGCCTAAAATCTATCAACCATGCACACTACTTGCATGATATTTAGTCTTGATGTAGTTAGGTATAACAAGCTACCTATCATTGATTTGTACATTTTTTGATTTACATCAAGGGACTCATCCTCTTTTCTCAGCTTGTATCTAGTTATCATGGGAGTGCTAAATTTTTTGCTACCTTCCATTAAAAAATTCTTAAGTATTTCCTTTGCTTACTTGGTTTGGGATATAAATATCCCTTCATCAAATTGTCCAATTTGTAGACCAAGGAAGAAAGAAATTTATCCTAGTATATACATCTCAAACTGACTTTAAATTTATGTAGAACATTTTTTGCACATTTTATTATCAATACCACCAAATATGATGTAATTTACATAAACAAAAACAATCAACATATGCTCTCCTTCTGATTTGAAGTAGAGATTATTATCTGTACATCTTTTGTTAAAACCTTATTGTTATAGGTACTGGTCCAATCTTGAATACCATGCTCTAGATGTCTATTATAGACCATACAATGCTTTCATTATTCTACATACATATTCTTCTTGTCTTGACAATTGAAAACCTTCAGATTGTTCTGTGTAGACTTCCTTATCTAGGTTCCCATTCAAGAACGTTGACTTGACATCCATTTGATATACTTTGAACTTATTATAAACATAGAATTATAGAAACATTCTTATAGTTTCTAATCTAGAAATTAGAGAAAATGTTTCCTCAAATTCTATACCTTCAACTTTTTCATATCCCTTGCACACTAATCTTGCTTTATTCCTTATAACAACTCCATCCTCATTGAGTTTCTTTTTATAGACCCATTTTGTACCTATCACTTCTTGTTAGAAGGTCTTGAGACTAATTGACAAGTTTTATTCTTTTCTATTTGGCTCAGCTATTTTTTCATGGATTTTATCCAATTTTCATCCTTTCTAACTTCAACATAGCTCTTAGGTGCAATTTTAGAAATTAGAGCAAAACTTACTTGCTCCTTATTCATTGCATCTCTTCTCTTTATCTTTACTCATTCATTCTTATTTCTAATTATATTCTCTTTAGGATGAGCCTTTTGAACAAATCTTGGAGGTTATTTTTCATTCATTTCTTTAGCTTCTTCATTATCTACTTCTTCAAGATCTGATTATTCAATTCTAATTTCCTTTTTAGGTTCAACATGTTTCAATCCTTCTTCAATATTGATGTTGATTCTCTCAACAATTTTGTTTATCCTTTTATTGTAACATACATAGGCTCTGATTTGAGTGGAATAATGAAGAAATATTCCCTCATCACATCTTGAATAAAATATTCCCAATTTATCATCTTTTATCTAGATGTAACATTTACCCTTAGTTAAACTCTATCTAATATGTATACTAGTGTTTGGACTACTCTCCAATATCCATTAGGTAACTTGGCCTCTTTTAGCATTATTCTAGCAATCTCCTTGACTGTCTTGTTCTTTCTCTTAACAACTCCTATTTGCTATGGAGTCCTTGCTGCAGAGTAATGCCTTTTGATCCCATGCTTCTCATAATACTCTATGAACTCATTTGAGGTGAATTCTCCACCTTTATTAGATCCTAAGCATTTGATATTCATCTAATCTCATTCTCTACCATGGCTCTAAATATCTTGAATCATTTAAATGCCTGAGACTTGTGCTTCAAAAAGGTTACCCATGTCATTTTTATGTAATAATCTACAAATAAAATGAATTATCTCTCTCATTTTGATGCTCTTATCTTAGTATGACCACAAAGATTAATATAAAATAATTGTAGAAGCTTTGTAGTTTCATACTCCTTTGTTTGAAACTTGACCCTTATCTGCTTGCCTAATTGACATTCCTTATAAGTAGTGTCTATAGGTTTGGTTATGTTGGGAATGTGTCTTACACACTTATTTGAGATAACTTTGACTAGATAGTCAAATTTGACATGACCCATTATTCTATGCCATTACCAACTCTCATCAATCTTTCCCATCAAGCAACTATTACCATTTACTTCAACAAGATTATAGACGTTACTTTCAATCTTTTTCCCTTATACAACTAGTCTTATGGATTTATTTAGCTTGCAACCTTATGAATTAAATGTGACCTTATATCCATTATCACACATTTGACTAAGACTTAGCATATTATGCTTCAATCCTTCTACATAAAGGACATCATGTGTAGGTAATTTACCATCTATGTTCAATGTTCATTTACCTTTGATTTTTATTGCTATGTTATCTCTCAAGCTGATAGATCCTTCCTTATATTTTATCGATTTGGATAACTTGCTCTTTTCACCAATCATATGATTTGAGAAACCACTATCTATCACCCACAAATTTTTCTCCTTGGCATGGAGTGTAGTTTGAGAAATCATGGATTCATTTTTCACTTTTCACATTTCAATGGGTTTCTTATATGGCTTATTTTTCTCTTTATTAGAGACTTGTAAACTCTTGTTCACACTAGGAGGCATGTGTTTCTTTAAATTGTGTACTTTTGATCTTACAAATCTAGTTCTACAATGTTTAGCTATGTGACTAAAATTATTACAATTATGGTACTTTATATTTGCATCTAATAAAGGAGAAAATGAGTTTATACCTACAAAAGTTTTTCTCCTTATAGGCACAACTGTATAATTACTATATTTAGGACCAAAATGATTACATCTATAACAATAACCATAAAAATATGAAGATTACCTAGTCATAGAATTTTTTGATGTAGCATGAGTTGTTCTTTTAAACTTTAGCTTATTCAAGTCTCTAACTTTGGTGTATCCATCTGCAACAACTACCTTTATCTTCTTCTTCTTCTCCTCAAACTTCTTTTTAGGATCAAATTTCTTCACATCAGCTATGTTTGAGTCTTTCTTTGTGTCCTTGTTAGATTTCTCTTTCAATGCTTCAAATTTTCCTTTTAATTTGAATTTTTCATATAGGTTAGAAAATATACTAGTTGAGTAACTTTTTCCCTTTTCATAACCAAGACCTGATCTCTATTTTGAGGGATTTTGAGAGTTGATCAATTCATCAAGGATGTCTGATCCTCCTATCAACTTCAAACTTTTGTCAAGTTGAACTTTGGATTTCTCGAGCTCTTTTTTCAAGGCCACTCTCTCTACTTCAAGATTCATACATTCATCATATTTAGATTGTATTTAAAGTTTGACTACATATTATATTCTCTTAGCCTCCTAAACTTATGTCATTAGGCTCACTACCATCTGATCATGTTTCTCAAGACTTTTTGCATTTTCTCAATTTATTTTTATCTAAGCTTCTTCTATTTGATCTCTCTTTTCTCAACTTGTCAATTTCCTCTAAAGCACAAATGAGCTCACACTAAAGATATACTTATCCTTCTTTTTCATCAAAGTCTTCATCTTATTCTTGATCTAGATCTATAGAAGTTGATCCCAATGCCATGAATAGGGATGCATTTCCCTTAGCCACAAAGGCATAGTCATGATCATCATTAGAAATATCATTGTCATCCATTGAATCACTATCTTTTTTTGAGTATAGACCTTTCTTATTTTTGAAGAAGTTCTTCTTGGGATAGTAGGGTTTTAGCTTTTTACTACTATCTACTTTCTCAGAGTTATCTTTTTTTTATTATGAGGGAATTTAGAAACAAAATGTCCTACTTTACCATAATTAAAATATTTGAAGGGTAACCTACCACTGTACTTTCTAGATCCTCTCTTCAAAATCTTGACAAAGTTAGCTTATTTTTCATTAGTCTCATTAGATCCAGATGAGGATAATTCTACTTTTACTTGTTTGGCAACTTTAAATTTAACATTTATCTTGAAGGTGTCTACCTCTCACATTCTCATCTCATAGGTAGTGAGGGTTCCATTAAACTCATCAACACTGAGTTTATCTAGATCTCTTGCTTCCTTTATTACAGAGATTTTAGAATCATATATTGATGGAAAAGATCTTAACACCTTTTTGACAATGATTGATTCTTTTATTTCCTCTCCAAGACCTCTGATTGCATTGACTATTTCATATACCTTGAGAAGGTAGTCTAAAATCTTCTCTTCCTCAATCATTTTAAGGATTTCAAACATGTCTTTGTAAGTTTGTAACTTTTCCTGATTTACCTTGTCATCACCTTCATTGATGATCTTCAAATTGTTCCAAATGTCTTATGCATTATGACAATACATAACTTTGATAAAATCCAAGTTTGACAATCCATAAAGAATAACATTCTTTGCCTTGGCATTACTCTCATATGCCTTCTTGGTAGCCTAATCAATAGTAGTTATATCAGAGGCTATTTATTAATTTATCATAGACATCCATACATCAAACCCTAATAAAGATAGATAAGCTTCCATTCTTATGCTCTAGAATGCATAATTTGATCTATCAAATAGAGGTACTTTGTATGATGAAGATCCTTTTTGACTAGTCATTGTATTCATTATTCCAAGATCTACATGAGCTCATTAAAAATCTTCTAAGGAACTAGGGCTCTGATACCAATTATTAGAACACAACTAGATACTTAGAGGGGGTGAATTAGTGTATTAATAAACTTATCTCTTTTCTTAACCTTCTAATGTAGATTGAAACTATATATAGAGATAATACACATAAAAACACATAACACAAGATATATCATGAAAAACCCAATAAGGAAAAAACCACCATGAGAATAGTTATTAGAAACTACCATTGTAATCTAACCTCATAATAAGTAACCTCACTAGTTACAATGTTTCAGGAAACCAATCATAAGGAGACACCAATCCCTTGATTTAAGATATTTAACTCTAAGGAAGCACCCACTCCCTAATATGAGCACTAACTTAGTGTACTTGATGGCACCAACCAATCAGAACTATAATGGAGCTACAATTAAAACTTAAAAAATAGTTTCATACATGAATCCAAATTTGTATTATTAGTCATAGGTCTAATCTGCAACTACTCATACTCAACACATTCTCTTTATGACTTTCTTCCTCTCTACTCTTTTCTACCGCTCTAGTTTTTTGTCTAGATATAATTCTATTTGAAAAAATTCATCTCACTCTAACTGAAATCCTTTGTGTATCTATATTTTTAATTTGACACAATTAAATAACTTCACTAACCTAATCCTTTGTCTTAGATATCATATATATAAAAAATTGATCTAGGGTTTCATTTTCTCTATGTGGTCACTTTCAAACTATAACACATCATGTCAATTCTAAACTTTAGTTCATTATGACTTGAACTGTAAGTTTCCTGCATCTCAATTCCATGCATCACCACTATAATTTTTTGATCTCATTACTATATATAACATTTGCTGGACTCAAGTTTTGATGCACATGATCATTAATATAGATTTAATTAGTTAGATTGATCAATATCATTATCTATGTCAAGATATAGATCTTACATGTAAGTTCCTACATGTTCCTGTAACTAATAATTTATATAGATTTAACTTTAAATATCGATAATTGATTTTTCATTTTCCACCATGATTTGATGGTCCATATTTAAACAACTTAACTTTAAAACACCTTTGTTGATCTCTGTGACCCTGTTTTTCATGTGTTATTTGATATCTAAAGATGCACACTCTTTATCTCTATCCTAACATTAAACATTGTGCTCTTTATCCATGTCACTTATTTTAGGGTCTTTAGATCACTTTCACTCCATCAATCTTCTTATACTTGCTTAGTTTTTAACTCGTCATTATGTCGATAAACATTGATCACTTTATTACATCCAAGTTCACTTTTTATATTAGATCTTATTTATACAATCACCCATTCATCATGAGATATTTTGACAAGCTCGATCATTAACTCTAACAAGTTTACACTCATTGGGTTTCTATTTAAAGAGCTCTGTGAATCTGACACTTGTCACTTATGTTTTTACTTGGATCTCCTTTTGAAAATTTCACTTCATTATGCTTCATTAGATCATTTGTATATGATGAAGTGATATCCATTGATCAAGATAGGACATAATGTGAAGTCTAAGACTTAGGAAATATTAAGTCCTTTGATCATTGCTTGAGCCAATAATTGCTAGGTCAAGGGGTTGGTTTTACAATGATGACAAAGGCTTAGGTCATAAGTTAAGATATTAGGTCTAGGATATATCCAATTAAAATCAAAATGGAAAATTCTTATTGATGCCATGACATAAACCCTTAGGGTTTTATTAAGTAACCTTATTTTGTTTGATATTAAAGATAATTAAATTATGAGATCATTCCTTCTCATTTGAACCTACAAACCATATATTCAATATGCTCTTGAAAAACACGTAATAAATATTTTATCTATTTCCTTTACAATTGTCCATAAATGATCTTTGTAAAAGCATGACAAATTTGAAAGACCTTGTGCAAATGTTTTTTAAGTAGGGAGTCCATTTCAATGTGCCTAAAAACCTAACTTTGCACCTACATAACTATTGTTATGTTTAGTCGCATGATCCTTTAGTATTCATACATGCAAGATATGACATCATAAAAATGATTATTCATCTATTTCTTATAATCTATAAATTTACTAAGTGTTGCAAAGCACTATCCAAATGGCTTGGAGCCCAAATTTGATCAAGCATATCTTTAACTATGTTTTCTTGCATGACTTCAAATATGGTGCATAACTAATAGGGACTAGTGTGATCAAAACCATTTGACAAGCTCCCCCATACTCATTTACACATGGAAATTGTGATTTCAGAAAAATTCCTTCTCATCTTTTCTTATCATAGATCCAAAATGTCTAGATGATCAATATGAAGAACCAAATGAATTCCATTCATACACACAAGCATTCTAGTTATCTTTGACCTTTGATAAGATCCTCTAATCACCATATTCAGTCCTAAACATCAATGGCATGCTCATAATGTCCATTTTGACATTAATGATAATCATATTTCCAATAATATCCCCCTTTGTCATTGATGGCAAACTAAATACTCTGATCTTCTAATATATTGTTCTTTCTCTAGCATTGCTTGCATTGGCTTCTAATGAGTATGAACTGAAGTTATTCATACCATACTTTCTCTTGCTTAGGCAATGTCACATTTTCCTAATACTTAACTTGGATACTTTATTTTCTTCTTCATTAACATTTACACTTTTACAGAGAGCATTTTGTTCTTCTTTTCCCATAGAGAGCATTTGTACCTTTTCTCCCCCTTTGACATCAATGGAAAAGGGACTCTAGTTGACTCTTTGTCAAAATGTTTCTCCCCCTTTATTAGATAAAGGATTTTGTCCAAGAATTTTCTATCATCAACTTATATAAATTTTCAAGAATAATTATACCTGAGTTGACTTTTTAATATCTTATTCTAGGGATAAATAAATATTTTATGAGACTCCCCCTCGACTCATGCCCTATCACTAAGATCTAGTATTATGATGTAGGAGCCACCACTCCCAAATTCTATCTTAGATACTCAAACTATTCTTTGGAAGAGGTTTGATGAACATGTCTATAATCTTGTCTTTAGTTGTCACATATTCCATTGTGACCTCTAGATATGCAACCCTCTCTCTTAAACAATGATACTTGATTAATATGTGCTTGGTTCTAAAATTCATCACTAGATTATTTGATATAATTATAGCACGTGAATTATCACAAAGAATATAGATATCTACCTTATACTCTACATGGATGTCCTTGAGTGTTTTCTTCATCCACAAGACTTGAGTGTAGCATGCCACTGCTGCTACATATTCTGCTTCTATTGTGGAAAAAGTAATTGACTCTTGATTTTTTCTCACCCATGAAATAAGTCTATTTCCAAGGAAAAATGCACCATCACTAGTTCTTCTTTTATCATCCAAATTTCCTACCCAATCAACATTTGTATAAGCTACCAAAATGAAATCTTCACTTGTAGGGTACTATAGGCCATAATCAATTATGCTCATGATGTATCTAAAGATCCTTTTCGCTACATTAAAATGTGATTCTTTGGGAGAATCCTAAAATATAGAAACCATGCACACTTCTTGCATGATATCTAGTCTTGATGTAGTTAGGTATAACAAGATACCTATCATTAATCTATACATTATCTTATTTGCATCAAGGGACTCATCCTCTTTTCTCAAATTGCACATAGTTATCATAGGACTGATAACTATTTTGATATCTTACATTAAAAATTTATTGAGCTTTAGAATTACATACATGGGTTGGGATATAAATATCCCTTCATCAAATTATGTAATTTATAGACCAAAGAACAAATAAATTTCTCCTAGCATAGACATCTCAAACTCACTTTGCATTTGTGCAACAATTTATGTACACATTTTATAATTGCTACCACCAAAGATGATGTCATCTACATAAACAATAAAAATCAATATATTTTTTCCTTCTGATTTAAAGTATAGATTGGTTTCTACACATCCTTTATTAAAATCTTGTTGTTGCAGGTACTAGTTCAATCTTGAATACCATGCTCTAGGTGCCTGTTTTAGACCATATAGTGCTTTCTTCGGTCTACATATATAATATTCTTTTTATAACAACTAAAAACCTTTAGGTTGTTCTATGTAGACTTCCTCATCTAGTTTCCCATTTAATAAAGCTGACTTAACATATTTGATAGACATTGAACTTCTTATAAACAAATAATGCTAGAAACATTCTTATACCTTCCAATTTAGCAACTAGAGCAAATGTTTCCTCAAAGTATATGCCTTCAAATTTTACATATCTCTTGTACACCAATCTTTCTTTATTTCTTATAACAACTCCATCCTCATTGAGCTTGTTTCTATACACCCATTTTGTACATATCACATTCTTGTTAGAAGGTCTTGGTACTAATTGACAAGTTTTGTTCTTTTCTATTGGGCTCAACTCTTCTTCCATAGATTTTAGCCAATTCACATTCTTTCTAGATTAAACATAGATCTTAGGCTCAATTTTAGACATTAGAGCAAAAATTACTTGCTCCTTGTTCACTACAACTCTTCTCCATGTCTAAACCCCTTCATTATTATTTCCAATTATATGCTCTTTAGCATGATCCTTTTGAAAAAATCTTGGAGGTGCTTTTTAATTCATTTCCTCACCCTCTTCATTGTCTACTTCTTCAAGATCTGATTCTTTATTTTTGATTTCCTTGTTAGGCTCAACATGTTTTAATCCTTTTTCAACCTTAACATTGATGCTCTCAAAATTTTTGTGTAGCCTTTTATTGTAACATACATAGGCTTTGATTTGACTGGAATAACTAAGAAATATTCCTTCATCACATCTTGATTCAAAGCTTCCAAATTTATCCTCTTTTTTTCTAATGTAGCATTTGCTTCCAAACACTCTAAATAAATTAACAAAGGTAGGATTTCCATACCATAGCTCATAGGGATATTTGTCACTATTTACCCTCAGCTAAACTCTATCCAAGATGTATACTATTGTTTGGAATGTTTCTCTCCAATATCCATTAGGTAATTTGGCCTCTTTTAGCATTTTTATAGCCATCTCTTTGACTATCTTGTTCTTTCTCTCAATAACTTCATTCTATTGTGGAGTCCTTATTATACAGTAATGAATTTTAATCCCATGCTTCTCACAATATTTTATGAACACATTTGAGGTGAATTCTCCACCTTTATCTGATCTTAAGAATTTTATATTTTGTCTAATCTCATTCTCTACCATGGACCTAAAGATCTTGAATCTTTCAAATTCCTAAGACTTGTCCATTAAAAAGGTTACCCATGTCATTCTTAAGTAATCATCAACAAATTACATGAAGTATCTCTCTCCTTTTGATCTTCTTGTCTTAGTATGAAAACAAATATTAATATGAACTAATTGTAGAGGATATGTAGTTGCATACTCCTTTGTTTGAAACTTAACTCTTGTCTTCTTTCCTAATTAACATTCCTTGCAAGTAGTGTCTACATTTTTGGTTATCTTGGGCATGTGTCTTACACACTTATTTGAGCTCACTTTGACTAGGTTGTAGAATTTGACATGACCCATTCTTCTATGCCATAATCAACTCTCATCAATCTTTTTGATCAAGTAGCTATTATCATTTACTTCAACAATATTATAGATGTTAATTTCAGTCTTTTTCCCTTCTACAACTAGTCTTATAGATATCTTTAGCTTGTATCTTTCTACATTAAATGTGACCTTATATCCATTATCACACATTTGATTGACATTTAGTATATTATGATTCAATCCTTTAACATAAAGGAAATCACGTGTAGGAAATTTACCATCTATGTTCAAA
>JARHVA010000828.1:3990000-4080000 GCA_037957365.1 Torreya grandis
ATATTGGGCATTATTTGTGATTTATTTCTAACCTTGGGTTTTCATATTTTATCCAAAGTTGGACTTATTTATTTAATGGGATAATTAAGATAATATTTTTGTTCTATTATATCTTTTTATTTTGTGAATACAAGGCCATTTTTTAGACTTAAAATTATCCATCATCATGCCTTACCCTCACTATATATAGCAGGATCACAATTACTAATAATCCTTTAGTGTTCATAAATATTCAAAGTTTCATAACCTAGAGTTTAGAGATAAAAAAAAGTGGCATCATCACGTTGATCGAGGCTCACCATAGTCAAATGAAATATCCATGTCTTTAAGGTAAGTAAGTCATCATAGGTCATCCACATAGTAATATCTCATTCACTCAAGACACAATTGGTTTCATAAAAAAGTCTAAAGTATTTCGAGTCTCTATAGCCTCAAGATCGCACCATATGGTGTAATATTATGGACTCAAAATTTATAAGATCAAGGTAGGTATAATATATCTAAATTTTCAAAAACTTAAAATTATTATAGGTGGAACAATCTAATATACTCAGATCCCTCTAAGAGACATACAAAGTAAATGGCCAAGTAGCCCTGTAGCCTTAATTCCCTGAGATCATGCCATCTGTTGACAATCCCATCCACCTAGAGTCCACATGAAATATGTACATATTCTAATGATTCATAAGATCATGAATCCCTAAGATTATGATAAGTGACATAATATCATTAACACACAATATCATTAACATGTAACCTATAAAGTATATAAAGTAAGATTATAAGGATAAATACCTAGGGTAAATGAGATGAAGACAAGTGTCACAATAAAGAAGATGCATCACCAAAACATAAATAAAAGATTCAAAAACTAAGTAAAATGAAAAAAAATAAGAATTTAGCATTTATATTAAAGTGATAATTGAGCACTCAAAGTTAACAAAAAGTTTTCATATGGCTGAAAATAACCTACCAAAGCTGATTGGCAAATTTAAATCAAAATAGGAACACAATCAAATTTTTTTATTTGCATTAATGTCACATGAACTATGAATTTAAGATTATTAATTTGGTAATATATGAAAAATTTTAACAACATCAAGTCACTTCACCATTAATATAAAAGTTAAATATTGTGATTTTGAGCTCTCAAGCAACTAAAATCCCTAATTTTCTCAGTGAATTTGCAAGTGCTTTTAGTTAGTCTACAAAATATCTTACATAGTTTTAGAGTAAAAAATGGATCCTCCAAAATTAATGCACATCTAGGCCTCCTCTTCATACTTCATTTTTGGTACCATTGAATATACATACACTATGTATGACAAGAGTGCCTTCAATTTAAAGTTATCCATTATTCAACTATCTAAAATGTAATGGATGCCATAACACCATATTCCTCATATGATCATTTGTTCCAGAAAGATTTAAAATGTATCAATGAATTGATACCAATAAATAACATGGGATTACATAATACAACTACAAAATATAAGGTAATGCCCTTATAGACTTACATCATGATTTATTCCTTAATGGTGCCTGCACTATTTTTTTTTCATCTCAAAACACGTAAAATTTTATTTTATAGTGATTTTGGGGAATCATTTAAGAGATACTTTAAGATTATAATGCCTGAAGCCACTTAAAATATATTTCATCTAATGTGTAGATTGAAAAATATTATAGAATGAAAATTAAAATAATGGTTAGCAAAGGGTGAGAAATTGAATCCCAAAGAATGTATTTCCTCTAATGTCATAATTCAGTTTAGATTAGGCTTTAGGGTAGCAATGGAACTTTTGAAGAGGATAGATAGTTTTCCTAGTATCACCTACATACATGTATAATAAGTGTCATTAATGGATATCCTATTGAACTCATAAAAAATCATAGCACCAGGGGATATTTTCAATGTTATATTTTCAATGTTATGTTTAGGATGGTTGATGGTAATTTTTATATGATGTCTTATTTGTTAGATGCAGTCATTAGGATGGTCCATAAAACTAATAGACAACCATGAGAGGCATCTATTGAATATCTAGATAAAAGAATTTGTGATAATTATTCTTTC
Organism: Torreya grandis; assembly: GCA_037957365.1. Classification (NCBI taxonomy): domain Eukaryota; kingdom Viridiplantae; phylum Streptophyta; class Pinopsida; order Cupressales; family Taxaceae; genus Torreya; species Torreya grandis. The sequence continues at coordinate 3,992,078 of JARHVA010000828.1, forward strand.
TTGCATGTTTATAAATTCAATAATGGAATCAACATAATTTGTGAAGATGTTTATCCTCTGGTCTATCAAGCCATTTATGGAAAATAGATTCCTAGACTATCAAAAAATTGAGAAGGAGAATCTCCAAAATGGGAGATTGTTGGTACTATCTAGACTATATCATTATTAGAATTGAAGGTACCAGATACCCTTGTATTTAACATGCCATGTCATCGATAATGTGGTAGAATAAAAAATTGCACATCACTTATACAATATTGTGGATGAGGAGCTTGGTATTAAGTACCAAGATTATTATCACAAAACTCCCCTAAGCTTTAGACATCTTTAATTTATAGTGAGGGCACACCTTAATCTAGTAGGAAAATTTAGGGTTCATTATAACTTAAGGGTGGCCTAATAAAAAGAATGGGACCCTAGGAAAAGAATTATAAATTATATTAAGTACCTCAAAGAGAATAAGGGGGTCACCATTAGTTATGGTCATGAGACATATGAGTATGATGACATATTTTTGAATGTTTCTGATTAATGTGAAGTTTGGACCCACATGAAGACTCAAAATATGTTATTGATCATTGTTCAAGAAATCCAATATGACCCCAAAATCACTAAAGAGTGAGAAAGTGAAATAATGAAAGAATAAAACAAAAGCTTGGGATCATAAATGGACTCAATTGTAGTTCTAAGGATCACATGAATAATTTTAGATTCCCTCTCCCACACAAGAGGAAAACAATCTATCAGAGGGAGAGAATAGTAGCCAAACGTAAAAGAATATTCATATTAGAAAGGACATTCTCAAAGGTATCCCTAGTCCTCATCTGGTCCCCAATTATCTAGTTTCTACCACTTTTGGCACAACAACCATAATTGTGAGTAATTTACCTCCTCTAGATGAAAAAATAAGTGCATTTTCTTGGGCACCTTTGGGCCCACTTGTTATAGTCATAGAATTATGTCTCCCTAAATTTATGTAGATGTGTTTTTCATCTCTTCCATTTACTACCCATCTCCATCAAGAACCTTTAATGAGTCCATCTTCACCAACTACCATAGGTGAGGGGATATCTTCCCAAACATTCCATACTATAATGGTTTCCTCTCTATCCACACTTTCCTCCACCACCATTATTTCACTAACCATCCCTTAACCACCTATAGTAGTAGTTCCTACTACTATGGCTCTTTTATTAGTTTAGTCTTCCCCTTAATCTCATTTTCCCACCATGATTACTCACTAAGGTAAATCTAAAATTCTTCAAGCCTCTTTCATAACTCAAAAGGTGGAAGAAAGACCATCATTAGATCTATCTACCTTAGGAGGACCACTTGATATGGAATTAGTGGAAGAACATGAATATTTAGTTTCACTAATTGATTACCCCACATACAAGGAATAAGAAAATATATAAGCTATGAGGGGAACAAAGTAGGAATTGAGTTAAGAAAAAACAAAAACTAAAATAGAAGAAGAGATAGAGATAGAAAATTTATAATCAATAAACTTGGGAAGTCTAAATGAAGAAAACAATTCAGCTAGAACATAGAGCCAATAGATTATTAATTAATAACAAAGGCATGAAAATAATAAGGTAGTTTACTCTATTGTTTCTTCCATTTTAATGGTAAATATTCATGTTGTTAATTTACTACTTACTAGTCTAGAGGCCAACCTCCTTTCTCCATATCATTTGTTCAAATAATATTGTTCAAAAATTAAGTCATTATATTCTCATATTAGTTTTGAAGGGGTTAGGCAACAAATTTCTAGTTATATTGATTCTTCTATTCTTTCCATTGTAACCCAAATAATAGCTTGTAAAAACAAGGTTTATTTTGAGGATTTGGTATCCATTTTCATTTTTAATCCTTGATGGCCTCCTGTTTCTCAAAAATCCTTAGACAATTGTAGTTACCTTTATCATATTCTACACCTACACAATTTTCTATAGTGACAATTTTGAAAACCCCTAGCTAGATAAAGTATGTGGTAGAAACCACACCTCAGAGAGAATTGCAAAGATGGAAAAGGATCATTCAACTACCTCTCCAATTTCCCATCCAAATAAGTGCCTCAATTCAACCTCCAAATATTAATCCACCTTCTACCTCTATAGATCTTAACTAGCCTAAATAATAAGGGGGAATCATTGTTCCTAAATGGGTTAAATAATTACATGACTAGAGGGGGAATAGGAAAAACTTGGACCTCATATATTTATCCATAGTCTAAACCCATTTTGAAAATAAAAAGAGGTAAAATTTAGAGGGTAAGAAAGAGGAAAGGGATAAACACTAGCACAAGAGATTAAATAGTGTTAAAACAAAGACAAACCATTTCCCCCTTGGCCAAGAATACTAATAGGCGTCCTAATGACCTAATGAATATATAGAGAAATTTTTATCTTTCATGGACTTATTTGGGGAGGCCATGAAATAAATGTATAAAATTAAATAACACACACAACAAATGATTTTATAGAGACAAATCATTCAATCTCCCGAAGAAATTATGGATAATGTCCAAAGTGCAACCACTAGATTATAAAACATTTTGAATATAATTTGAGTCTCTAGGGGCGAATATTAGTCTAAAAGAGTAAAGGTGCTAATATTTTGCAACCAATTATAATAATTTAAAAAAAAACTCAACTTCTTGGTTGAGTGCATGAGGAACATTGAATATTAATAATTTAAACCTGATTTCTACCCAAGATGTAGTATGGGATATAAATTATGTGATTTCAAACAAAGATGGTTCCTTTAATAGGCATACATAAATGAAATCCTTCATAATAAATTTTAGACACCAAGAAAGGGAGGCCATGGAGATATTAAAATATATTAGAGTCACAGATGTGATAACTTCCATTGGGAAGTTGGTAAATAGGAATAATTTTAAAAAAATTCTTAATGTAGTTGTAGATAGCTTCAATAAGGAAGTCAAATGAACTATTTATAAAACCAATAAATTTTTATGAAGTTGATCAATTTTGTGAAAGATAAGGTAACAAAGGTAGAATCCCTCAAAGTAAGGTTCAAAGCCTCTAAAAATGAGCATATAAGGTTGATGAGTGAAGTTATCAAAATAATTAAACCTTATATGCTTGATTTTGACACTGTCAATAAAGAATTTAAAGTTTTTTATGCATTATTTGAGAAGCTCAAGGCTATAAAGAAGACTTTCATGTCAACATAAATCACGTATTCTACCAAAAAAAATTATCACATAAATGCAAGTGCTAGTTCACACTACAATTTCTACATCAATACAAGGTCCTTAGTTCTCTATATATGTAGTAATGCACACTCTAATGGGACTAGTATTGATTCCTCAAGGGACAATAGTTATTATAGTTAATTTATCTCCAAAATCTGTCATCCAAGGATTTTACTCTCCTATCAGTGACACATTAGCACCACCTTAGATATATATGTGTTTTTATTTTTTAAATTAAATTGAGACTTGTGGTCCTAAATTTATTGGTACATATGTATTATATTTGACCAATTTTGGTCAAGGAGTTTTATTTATATGCAAAACATTATAAATGCATGTTATGCATGAATTTTGACACATAGTTATATAATTAGAAATGTAAATTTAAACTTCACTTGGAGGATGAGGCATCCCCTCCCAAAGCATATATAATTTTGTATCCTCCTAATTTTAAAGGGAGGACAATTTTGGATATTAAGATTAATAAGCAATTCTAAGGATTGTTCTACAATTTGTCTTGAATAAGTTCCATCACTCTAGTAATTTATTTTTTGGGATATGTATGAGTTTTTATTGTAATACAACTAATTAAACTATTATTTATAATTTTTTTTTTGTAATAATCATAATCTCCCTTTGTAGATGTGTAACTACAATCTTACAAATGTAGCAACCTTTGATTATGTGCATTAAATTTTACTATATTTTGTTCACTTAGAATCTAACTATAATTTTATGTTTTGTATGATGCATAAACCTACAACAATTATTAGTTATAATTCACTTTTATAACTTATTGTTCAAAATCTATTTTAGAAAGATTTCATCTATCTTCAACCTACAAAACCCTTCCTTTTTGCTCTACCTTTATTCATTTTGGGTTTATTTTGATCCTACCCACTTTAGGTTATATTCACCATTAATAAATCCATCTCAAAGTAGGTATATACTCATGTTATACCTAAATAATCTGAGGTAAAAAACTACTCTACACATTATTATTCCACCACTAGGTTATTTACAAAACCCAATACCCTAAAACTCATGCCTTAAAGTGAATATTTATTCACCGATACTCAAATATTATATGATACATCATAAGGATCCATAATTTTCATGAAACCCACATCTAATAAGAATCTATCTAGTGTTAAACATAGGGATTTTCATTTATTTGAAAATATCACATGAGTTGTATTGGATGCAACCAGAAAGCTAACAATGTCCACCTCAGATATTGACTTACTATTCCCACCTTTAAAAATACATAAGAAATTTAGGTTAGATAAAATTTTATTAAGAGGAACCTATACCAAATAATATTCCCTAAACAAAATAATCTATCCTCCTCCACATCCAATGTCCCTAACCTAGTTAGTTGTTTCTACTCTTGCAATCATTGGAGATGTGCGTGATTTTCCCAAAAACATTGAAAAGTATCATCATTCCTTTTCTCCCTAATGAGTTAGGACTAATGAATAACACATAAATTATTTCAAGATCACCATGGGAATATTAAATGTAGCACAAAAATATATGTCTTTCAATCTCTTTCCTTTTACTTTGAAATATGTGGCTTATGATTGGTTCCTTAATATCCTAGAAATTTTGATCACATTTTGGAATCAATGCCAAAATACCTTTCTATAAAAATTTGGATAGGTCACTAGCCCAAGAATTTTATACCAACACTTTTCAATAATGAGAAAATAAGATCCATTAACATGAGATTCCAAAAGATGTATATCCAAGTAGATGCTACTTATAAACCTGATGAAGCATTAACACTTGAAATGTATAATAACTCTTTGTATTATATGATAATGGTTTTCCTCCATAGAGAACCTAATATTAATACAATGCCACTATTTTATGCTAAGGAAATTAACATTCATAGGAAGTTGAATCTTTAGTCACAAGCCTTGGATCCATTCAATATTGGTCATAATTTCCCATCCCTTAACCCAATTCTAAAAGCTAATCAGAATGGTATTTTTTAAAATCATAACTATGTGTACACCCAATTGCCTCTAGCCCACCTAATCAACATATTAACTTCATAAAAAATCCTATGTTTACATCTAACCAACAAAATGATAACCAATATTTAATACCAATCAATATTGCTATTACATAAAGTATTGATGTTGATTATACAAAGGTATAATTAGATGCCATCTAATTAATGGTATAGAATCCGAGTAATCAGTTATTAATCATGTAGAATTGGATGGGAAACACCATGGATTATAGTATGAATATGAATTTTCATATCATAGATACAACAAACATTTAAATAGATATGTAAAATACATAAAAAAAAAACTACCTAACAAGATGCTTGAAATAAGAATCTTTGAAGCAACACTTCCTAATTGGTGTCATGTCCCCAATATGGTGTAGTATGGTGAGCTAGACTAAATTAAAATTTCACCACCTTTGAGATATTTTAGAAATAAATGGGTAGACAATAAATATTTAAATATCATCCAAATCCATATTTTTCTACTACTCTAGGTCCTTCTAGAACATGAATGGTTTTTGAGACATATGACTTTCCATTCCTAGTGGGAGATGAAAAAAAACTTGAATATAATATTAATGAAATCCATGGATTTAAAAAGTTTCAAAGGAACAATTCTTAACCTAAGGAATAAGAAGTATCCTACCACTTCGATGGCCCTAAAAAATAGTGATACTATTCCTCTAGATCCTAAGACCAACAATAATCTTCCCCCTCAAAAATGGAATAATTATTCACAAAGTTTAGAACCATAGAGTAAAAGTGGATATAATATAGTTAAATATATAAATAAGATCATGGAAAATATCAGTCTTCATGAGTTATCTCAGATTACCAAAAGGAGAGAATTATTTCTCAAAGCCTTGAATTGGAGATCTTATACTAATAAATTAAAAGATGCATATGAAAATGTGGTCATTTAAAAACACAAGCCTAAAGTATCACATTTCATCTTAAATATCAAAACATTCAAAAATAATGTGCATAATTATCTAGTGGACTCAAGTGCATCATCCAATGTGATGCCCACAACTATATGCAAGAAACTAGGATTAACTCTAGACAAATATAAAAGGGTGGTCATATAATTGGATAAGTCATCTATACCATGTGTTGTGGAACTAATGAATATACACATTCAGCTTGCCTCAGATCCATGTTTACAATAATACATACACATTCTGGTCATGGATATAACTAGAGCATATGGCTTGATGTTGAGTCATAATTGGTCAAAGAAACTGAATGTATACATGGATACAAACTTATCACACATGTGGCTACCATGGAAATGGGTAGAAAATAATATTTGAGTAGATTAAGAACCAAAGGTGAAGTACATGATCATATAGTACAATACCAAGAATGAAAAGGTTGAATTTACATCCTCACATTCAAGTGTATATACATTCACTACCAAGAAATAACATCATGAACAACAATTTGAAGGTTATTCTCAATTACGGACTCTCCATTTTGATGGAGATATATCAAAAAAAGGTTTAGGTATTGGAATTACATTGATCAACCCAAATGGGAAACAATATATGTATACACATAATATTTTCAAACTTTATCAATTACTGATGTTTTCTATCTTTTAAGAACCTATTGAGTCTCAATCTCTCTGAGTGCATGCCTTAAAGGGTGCATCGAGAAATGGGTTGGTAAACCATTGGCACTTCAAAGTATTTTTGTCCCTATAATACCACTTGTTATCAATCCAACCATCTCATAAAAACACTTCCCCAAGCTTTGACACCTCTTTTGCACCCTCCTCTAGTCATTTTACACTTTCATTATCCCATTCCTAAGCCTAACACCTTTTACAATAATTTACATTACACTATCAACCCCATCGACCTTGTAATTTAATTAATAAAACATATTTAGGGTCTAGGTCAACCTTTGGCTAACCTAAACCAAGACGTAATTTATTTTTATCAATAACGATATAGAGTCTAGTGGGCTAACCCTTTTGGCTAAACTTTTAGAAAGATTTAGGGTTAGATTTAACTATATATAAACATTCATTTCTCTATTGTTAGAGAGACATCAAGAGTTAATTATTCATTTTCACTTATTTACAATCTACTCTTCTGCCATTTTACTTGAGGAGTTATAGCTTAGTGTTTCTACTTGGAGAAGAATTTTATCTTGTGGAAAAGTCTTAGATGCTTTGGCCTTTCTTAGTGATCCTTAAAAACCAAAACAACTTGTTGTGAAGCACCTTTGGCTAAGGGAGATATTGAGTCTTGATAGGTTCATCTTCAAGGTAAGTATCTCTAACTTTACTACTTTATTTTAGTAGATATAAGTAACATAAGTAATGGATTTTGAATATATTTCTCTCCATGCATTAGGGTATTACCTATACATAACTTAATTAGGATTATTTTATGCATGTTTAATTTTATGTTTACTAACCCCCATTTTGTGTCATAAGCTTTGGTGAGCACTAGATTAGATTTTACTTTACTTGTCATTATACTTTGTGAATATGAAAACATAGGACATAATTAGGGTTATTACATAATTTTACTTGACTAGATGCTTTGGAAGCCTCCATAATGATTTTATTATAGTAAGATATCCCTTGGCTAGGTATAACAGATCCATATTAGTCATGAATCCAAATATATAATGTATAAACAATCAGAAGTGTAATGAGGATTTATATTCTCCAAACTAGTATTAATTTATAGACCAATTGCATTTATCTTTGTATATATTCTAGTGAATCAAACCCTAGTAGGTTTTCTTTCATGCCATCATTTTTAACATTATATTATAATTTTATATATTTTAAGTATTGTATTGAACCAGTCAGTATAGTTATAACTTTCTATGTGCAAATTTAACACATAGTCACCCCAAAATGACTATGTTATATTTGTGTAGGTCTTCACCAAATACAAGTTATTAGACCAATCAGTTTAGAATAGTATTCTTCTTCAATTATATTTTCTCATACATGGTTGAACTAGTTGACTCTGATTGCAATTATCTTCTATCAACATATATGTATGCAAACATAGTCAAACCAATCGACTCTTTTCAGCATTTATTCTTCAGCATATAGGGTTTCACAAACATGGTTGATCTAGTCAACTTAGTTAACGTAAATTTGAAACAAGATTTGAACATCAAATTATAATTTTTTTCAATATAAAACATATTCAATCCTATCAAGTTTCCTTTCTTTATCTCTTTGTCATTTTTAGTTCTTCTTTCAGTACTATTTTTCATGAGTTTGTAGTTTGTAAAACTATAGCCCTACAACAAACTAGGTTGACCTATTCAACATAGTTTTGTAGTTTGTAATCCATCTAGAAGGCATAGTTGACCTATTTTACTATGTTCTTATATATCTTACTTCTATGGAATAGTAGTGACCCTGTCGACTCTGTTCTACACTATTTTCATATAGTGTCATCTAAACTTTGTATTATTCTTAAACAAAGAATTAAATTCTATTTAATATTACTTAATTCACCTTTCATTTTCATTTATTTTTTATGAATATATTAACTCACATAGATTAAGTAGGTGTTTTTTCAAATTACCATTTTAGTTACATTATTTTTCTATTTTTCACACACACTACCATATCACTTTTCATTCAAAAATCATTAAACATTAGGTCTACCTACTTGGATTTCATCACCAAGGGGGAAGCCAACTTGGTTTTATGGTCAAGTATAAATACATGATTGATGTTATATATTATAAAATCACCTAACACCCTTATCGCTATGGGATTGTGAAGTGAGGGGGTAGGCCCCAATCCCAATATAATACCACCACCAATACAAATCCATTTTAGCCTAAATTTCCTAAAAACAACCTTAGATTGATTTTTAGTTCTTTATTTCAGTCAAACTCCCTATCACATTATAATTAAACTTAATTATAACTGAATAACACTTAGTAAGACCAAGTAGTTAGAATTTAATTTTCAGTTTCTGCTTGCTCTTTGATCATTGTATGTTGTATTGTAAAACTTGCATTAGCCAACATTGGTGCAAGGTTTGTGATATGTGTTCCAATTAGATTAGTCACATTGATATAATTTATTACGTGTTTAATCCCAATTTGATTCAAAATTATCTTGAATTTTTTTTCTTTATTTCACAACACTATCATTTTGGTTGATACAGTCTCTTATAAACTATTTATCCTTCTCTACCAATAATACACAATCGACCTACATGAATGTGTATCCTTATTTTTCTATTTTGTTACCTATTCAATAGTACACTATCAACCCATATGACTATTTATTCTTTTTTATCCTATTTTAATTTCATTCCTTTTATCACATATTTGACCAACTAGATTGTGTCCTTTTATCTTTTGATTATGTAAATCTTCTTTATAGAACTCTTTAAACTTAGTCAAATCTATAACTGTTGGCTGACTCTTTTCTCTATCTAGTTGAACTTATCCATATTTTCCCTTTTATTCATTGATCTAGCATCCTTTCATCAAGAATCATTAAATAACCTATCATAATATTTTTGGATAACTTGAATCTATTTAGACACTATATAGGGTGCTCTTTTCTTCATTTCTTTACTTCCTAAGATGATCCTTTCTCTTGGACTACTTATTTCCCACCCTCATCTTTATATTGAAACATGGTTAAAATCACTCCACAAGATGAGATTTATGGATTAGATCCTTTTCATACTTATTAAGATAATTCCCATCTCCAAACATCTCACCATAATGTGGGGGCAATTGACACAAATTTATCCAATAATCCCATAGGGAATCCACCACCTAATAACCCTCCCACTAATACTAATTTGGGGAATCCTCCTATAAACACCAACACAAAAATTGATACCACTCATATTCTTTCACAAATAATGAAACAAATGAACATAATGAAAACATATAACACTTCCCAAATTATGTAACTATAACATCATTTGATCAACATGGATTATCAACCTCTTATTCTTCTCCCTCAAAACAATCAAAATGTTATTCCTCCACAACTTAGATATTCCATAGGGAATGTCATCCCCTAACCTATCATGCACAATAATATGATTCAACACATCCAAAATGATCCTTTATCCCCTTTCATTGTTTATATTGATATTGGCAACATATCTTCAAATATTAAATATGATGGGACTAAAAACCCTACATATTTTACTAATGCATTTGGTAATCTTCATAAGGAGTGGATTCAAACTAATAATTTTGACACAAATAAAATCTCAGTTAAAATTTTTACTGATGATATATTAGAATGGTATAATCAACTTCCCCAACATTCCATATGGAAACCAGAGGATTTAGTCAATCCTCTAGTCAAAGAGCTTCAACAAAATGATCTTCTTAAGAATTGCCTTAGCAATTCCATTAATGCTAAGAAATATCCCACCAAATCATCTCATTATTTTATCAATTAATGTAGATATTTGGCTCATAAGGTCAACCATAGCATGACTAATGACAATTTGTTTAAACTCTTTATCATAACATTAATTCCTTCACTTTTATATAAGGTTCAGAATTTTGGTCCTCAAATTCTAAATGAAGTTCTTGACCAAGTTAAGCTTCAATACTTCTTAAATAAATATTTTGAACCTAATACTAAAATCATTAAAGGATATTTTCAACATTAAATTAATGTGATAACCATAAATCCTCCTCAACCTAAACTAGGAGTTACCAAAGCTAACAATCCCCAACCTTCTCATATGCCATTAACTATGAAACAAATTAAACAACTTTTAGTGCCCTCTAAACCATTTACTTATCCCAATAATCCTCCCTAATGGTATGAACCTAATCAATTTTTTTGGTTCCATTGGTCATTCCCATGAGACATGTAGAGGAATTGCAAAATATATTATATTTTATATGCTTGGTAATTCATTTAATCATAAACTCATGATTCAACTCTATCATCAAGATTACATTAACACTTATCAAAAGTGACAAGATCCCAAATCTTATTCATCTAATAACCAAAAATATTTTTCTTCATTTAATGATCAGCAATTCAATAAGGATATTTTTGTGATTGACACTAAATATGACCAATATAACACCAATACACAATATTTCAATGTGGATAAGGTTAATTATTTATGTAAACTAGCTCACAAATATCCCATCATCATACCTAAGAAACCATCTTTGGAAGAGAAAATCCTCAAAGATAATACAACTACTCATTTAGCTTCAAAAACCAATGAGAAACCATCTCCTCTTTCCGAACCACTAACCAATTCTCTTCCTCAAAATATTTTACCTTCTAAGCCTTGTGTTGGTTATTCTTCCTAAAACTATTAAAACTTAATAAAAGAAAACAACTCCATACTTTGAAAAATTGCTCTTATGGATTTATTTCTTACCTCTCCTTATCATCTTAAGTTCCTCATGAAAAAACTTAAATAAATTTTAGAGCAATCTTCTTTTGAAGAGGAACCATCTTCTCATGAGCCTCAACCAGCTGAAGTACATACAGTTGAATTCATTTGTACTTCTTCAAAACCCTCTATCAAGTTCCTCAAAGAAGACATGATCAATGATGAGATCCTATTTTGATTTGAAGATCCACCCTCTTCATAAAAATAATCATTAATACCAACCTCATTCACAAAGTATTAGTATATGAAGGGTCCTCTATTAATATGACATCTCTATGGCTTATCCAACAAGTTGGACATAACAAAGATCATCTTAAATAAACTCACTTGACATGTCATATGTTTAACAAAACTAATCAAAATCCACTTGGTTGTATTTGTCTCCATCTTATGATTGGACCTAAGACTATACAAACTAATCTCATGGTCCTCAATTTAACCTTATCTTACAACATACTCCTAAGATTCCCATAGACTCATCGAATGAGGGATATTGCCTCTTCTGGTAAATAATGTATCATGTTACATCATAAGGGAAAAAGGTATAAATATGAGGTTGATTCTAACCCTTGGAGTATTCATCTTCCAAATCCAAATTCCCAATATCTAATTCCCACCATCCTAAGAATTAATAGTGCTCTTTTTCTCAAATTTGTCAACATGAATCTAGATTTACATGTCACTCTTGTTGATTATGATGAATATGAGCCTAATGAATTACAAAATAATTGTAACACTACCAATATACATCCCTACATCTTAGAGTGGTTACCTCACTCTTTATTGAATCATTATTGCACCATACCTCTCATTTATTAGATCACTAACTTCCCCATGCATGCAATGCTTAAGAAGCATCTTACATAGAAGATGAATTCACATGCAATGAGTATGGAGTGGCTAGATTATTATAAGATACTTTAATCATGTCTCCACATAAATTTATTGATTTACACATCTCCCTTTCTAAAGTTCTTCTTGGATCACAAGCATGTACAATTTATTCAACTTATGATGACAACTACATCATGGCCCACTCTCAATCGTGAGACATGGATGTTTAACATTATTAAAAAAAATCTAGCTAAAATACACACTTTTAATCATGATGTTCATACCATTTTAGTAGATTTTAAGTTAGCACCTAAAGGTCATGTAACTCATGCTAATTCTCCACTCCTCAATACCCCTTGGTTGGTGGAACAAATCTTACCCTTTGAACATCTAGACATTTCATTATATTCTATACCTTTTACCAAACTAGTCATTCTATCCAATCCTCTCCCCATCAATAATGCTAATAATTAACCAATTGAATTAGATCAATCTTCTTTTATTCCACCTACTCTAGAGATTACACTAAATGCTAAGGCCATATATGTATGCCAAGTACATTCTAAATATGATTGTCACAATAATAAAATCATTGATCTCCAATTAGATGTGGAGTATTATGGTCTATTCCCACTTTTTCTAATGATGAATCCATTCTTAAATTTTTTAATGCTCGAGAACCTCAACTCCCTTGGAAACATCATAAACTTGGGATTTTTAAGAAAAAAGCCCCTCATTTTAACAATTTCATCATTATAATTAATACTAAAATAAATACCATTTCCTCTCTACCTAACACACCATATCATTGCCAAGATGGAAATGTTATGTTAATTGAGGAAACTACAAGAATCAAATATGGTACCCCATCATGCCCTCAACCAATCAAAGTATCTAAAGAACTTACACCAGATAAACATGATAACTTTAGATTTTTATTTGTTAAATATCATGATAATTTTTATTAGTCCTATGAAGACATGCCTGGCATTGATCCTAGCATTTTGGTGCATAATATCATAACCTATATTGATGCTAAACTTGTGAGACCAAAAAAAACAAAAAGTTCCTCCTGAAGTTTATAATTTATGCCATACAAAAATCGTTAAACTTCTCGATGCTAAATTTATCAAGCTTCTGGACTATTCAGAATGGGTCTCAAACATTATCCCTATTCATAAAAAATTCACAATGGTCAATCATATTTGTATTGATTTTTGTAACCTCAATCTTGCTTATCCCAAGGACAACTTCCCTTTACCTTCCATAAATGCCATTATCAATTCCACTGTTGTATGAAATTTTATCCCTTATGGATGGTTTTTTGGGTTATAATCAAATTCAAATTTCCACCAAAGATCAACATAAGATAACTTTTACCATAGAATGGGGCATCTATTATTATGTCAAAATGCCCTTCATCCTAAAAAATGCCAGAGCTACCTATCAGTGAGATATAACTAGAATTTAGAAACCTATGTGGATGACCTCATTGATAAGTCTAAAATACATAAAACTCATCTTTATAATATTTCTAACATCTTTGATCACTTTATCAAATATAAAGTTAGACTAAACCCTTAAAATTTTGTTTTTGGCATCAAATATGGAAAATTGCTAGGGTTCTTAGTCTCTCTTTATGATATTGATGTAGATCTCATTAATATCAATGTTACTATCAACATGATTATCCCTCATTTCATTCTAGATATCTACACTTACCTTGGCAACTTGGGTCCATAAGATTATTTGTCCTCAAAATGGAATACTACATCTATTCTATTAATTCTCTTCTCAGGAAAGTCAATGCTATCAAATGGATGGATCCTTGTCAAAAAGTGTTTGAAAATGTGAAATAATATTTACTTTATCTACCAACCCTTTGTATACCTTACAATGATCATCCTTTAATCTTATATACGTATTCCACACTTGTATTATTTAGGGTAATTCTTGCCCAAAAATATGATACTAGAAGAGAATATGTCATCTATTATATCAGTCGAGGCCTCATTAACTATGAATTTTTTTAAATAAAAGTATGACATGACTGCTTCAATATATATTTTGCATCTAAAAAGTTGTCATTATATGGTTTAAAAATCAAATTATGTTATCATTCATTCTAATCCACTCCACTTCTTCTCTAAATCCTTTCTTCCTAGAGATAGAATTGGTAAGTGGATGGTGCTTCTAATGGAATTTGATATCTACATAATTATGCAATAAAAGGACAAATAATTGTTGACCAACTCATAGTAGCTCCCATAACTATAATCAACAACCTTAAAGATCATATTATTGATGATAATATCCTCTATATTGAAGTTCTTAATCCATATATCTCTCTTAGAGATTACTTCCATAATTTCACTATTGATCTTGAAGAAAGTAATCTAGAAAAGCCCTCTATCATTCCCAATACTACTTAATATAAAGTATCCATCGAAGAACTTCTTGAAATTAATGTTGATTTATATGAAGATACTTGGACCCTTCATTTTGATGATGCCAAATACCATTAAGGAGCTAGGGTAGATTAAATCCTCACTAGTCCTCTTCGTAAAATTATCCCTTTGGTATTTCACCTTACATTTAATGTTAATAATAACATGGTAAAATACAAAGAATTAATCCTAGGCATGAGAGTGGAATTTTATCTAGACATTACATATCTATATGCTTTAGGTGAATCCCAACTCATTTGACTCTAGGTTTATGGTGATTATCAAGTCAAAATAGAAAACCTTATTGCTTATCATCAAATAGCCACAACCTTTGCCAAATAATTCACTTCTTTTACCATCAAGCCCATCCCTCAAGTTCAAAATTTCCATTATTGATTTCATTGCTTCTTAAACATCTCTTTTTCATCCACACCAAGTTCTTATTGATTCTACCTTTATTATTACAATAAGAAAGTACCCATATTCCATTCAACCACCAAATTCACTTATCTACCATATTGAGGTTGTCACCATTCAATAGAGCCCATGGTATAAAGACATCATTCAATTTTATAACCATCAAACCTATCCTCTAAACATAGATTCTCATGAAAAGACTTGAATTCAAAAACAAGATTTCAAATATATTTTTTTCTATAACATATTTTATTATCACAATGCTGAAGGTATCTATGTATGCAATCAAAAATGCATCATGTCTATAAATAAATCTTAACTCAGAAAAGATAGATCATACTTACACTTCTTATTGGGGATGCATTAGATAATTAGGAACATGACCAATATGGGGATCCACTAGACCCAATTAGGTGATCTATTATCACAATAAATAATTCTAGGAAGGGTTCCAAAGCCTCCAATCAAGCAAAATCATTTAATAACCTTAACTAAGCCATATGTTTTCATATTTCACTAAACTAATAACAAGTAAAACAAATAAATCTAATGTAGTCATCACCAAATCTTGTGGCATAATATGGGGGTTAAGAAAGAAACAAACATGCATATCATATTCTCAATTAAGATATATATGAGTAAGACCCTAATGCATGATGAATAAGAGTAATACTATTCGAAGCCAATACATATACTACTTATATCTACTAAAGAGAGGATCAAAGTTAGAGAATACTTACTTGAAAGATGAACTTGATGAGACTCAATATCTCCCTTGGCTAAAAGGGCTTAAAAAGAGGTTTTTATGGTTTGTAAGGATCATTAAGAAAGACCAAAGCATCCAAGAATTCTCCATAAGACTAGATTATCCAAGTATAAACCCTAAGCTAAGACTCTTCAAGTAGAATGGTAGAAGACCAAATTGTAAATAAGCGTAAATAAATAATAACTCTTGTTCATTGGTAAATAATGATGAAATGATCTTGTGTATATAAGTGGATTTAACCCTAAGTCCTATTGAAAGTTTTGGCTAACAAGGTCAACCTAGTACAATTATGGATAAAAATTCACTAGGTCATGGGATAAGTTGACCAAAAGCCAACCTAGACCCTAAATGAATTTTACCCAAAATAGTATAGGGTCTACTCAGTTGACCTAGTCTTATAGACTATCAAAAGGGGATTAAGGTGAGTAAAAGAGGGATGGAAAGTGGGAAATGACTAGAGGAGTGTGTAAAATAGGATTAATAGCTTTAGGAGTGATTATAGGAGCTAGTTGGATTGGTAATAAGTGGTAATAAGGGACAACAATCCTATGAAGTACTAATGGTATACCCACCCCTTTCCTAGTGCACCCCTTAGGCATGCACTCAATGATATTGAGACTTGATGAGTTACTAAAATATATAAAACATCAATAATTGATAAATTTGAAAATATTATGTATATATAGTCCCCACTCAAAGATCATCACATGTCACTCAAGTGCAATGGAGGATGGTGCTTTGAGAAAGATCATAGTAACACATAATACTGAGGCTAAAAATAAAATTAAATGATGGAAAGGAAAATAACTAAAAAATTAATGTGATGCATACCTTGACTTACCTTTATTATTAGATGGTTGTATATTGTGTTTGTAGTTTGATTATGGAGGGCATAGAGACTTCTTTCAATAAACAAAAAAATATATAACTAAAGAGAAAAAATAAGCAAATGTAAGAAAACTAATATAACTGGTGCTATTTGGATGGAATGTACTTGTAAATTTGGCAAGCTAGGGTTATAAGTGCTATGTTAGACTAAATGACCAAGTTAAAATTTAGAGTAAATCAAATAACCAAAAATCCAAGGATACTAAAGAATAAGAAACTCAAACAAGTAAACCTTAATTAAGAAAGGCAAACTCATCGAATTAAACCAATAATACATGCCAAAAAAGGATGGTAATCAAACATCTATGTAAAACTAATAACAATCCTTAATTAAACAAAGATGGGAAAGCAAAAATAGTAAAACAACATTGATGATTGAGAAGTAAAAATCAATTATCAATGGAAAAATGTGCATAATGTTGGGTGAATATTTTGTCAGCTAGCTAACTGGTAACCAAAATAGTTCCTATCACCACATCATAGGGAGATTGGTCATCCAATGTTGTAAGTTTACCACATCTAAAGGGGAAAAATTTCTCCTCTCATCAAGGGGAGGTTCCCTATTAAATATTTGGAGGTTATATACTATATATATATATATATATATATATATATATATATATATATATAAGCAGAGTAAGACACAGGGGTGGAATGAACCATCCATCTCTCTTTTTTCAGAGATGATGCTAACAAACAGAGGAGAAATCATGGGTGATTAGTGAGGGCACTTCTCTTCTTTCAGAAGTAACATTCAGCCAAGAGCTAGATCCCTTCTTGGATAGTAGAAATCTTGGTGAAGCGATAGAAGGCACTTCTCTTCTTTCAGAAGTGCTTGTTCTTGCAGGCAATAGGAATCTTTCTAGTAACAAGTGACTGGTAACTAGATCCAAAATAACTAGAAATCTAAGATGTAGCTCAAAGTCTCCACCTTGACTACCCTAGAGTGAGGTACAAAGAATAATGGGGGCACAAAGTCATCCCAAGGTCTTTTACACAGAAATAGAAAAGAAAAACACACACTGAAGACAACTATGACAGCACAGTCTGAAAGTAGTTGGATTCAAGACACCTTCCTTATCATCTCCACTAATTCTACTTTTTAAATCAAATAAAAAAGAATTATTTTAGAAGACAGACATACGAACAATCTCCTAAAGTAGCACAAGCTATAATATCACAAAGTCTGCAAGTAAGTTGCTTTCTTATTCAATCAAAGAAATATGAACTACAATCTAAGCTCAAAGTCTCAGTAATGCCTTTCAATTTGGGTAGAGTTTCACTTTTGGTAAGGGGAAGATCTCCCTTCAAATGATACAAGAGATTACATTATATAGAGGCCTGGGGAGGCTTGGCACTTTTCCCATGGAGTGACCCATTTGGTGCATTCAATGCCTTGGATGCATTCTTAGTCTTGTCAAGAAGGGCCATGCTAGAGCAGGGCAACTGCCTTGACTGTGGAATGTCGATTCATCTCTAGTGCTTCCTCTCGAGCCTAAATTACTCATTCATTCACCTATTTAGTCATGCAAATATCTACTCTATCTTTACCTCCAAGGGGACAAACAGACAGTGCTTTTAATGTCAACAGACCCCAAATATCTACTTGGTGAATTGCTTCACCTACTGGCAGTAACTCTCACTGAGTTTCCCTCTCTGTCTCTTCCTTCTCTCGACCCTGGCCTTAGGATTTTTTAATGCATCTGGGTTCATCTTTTTAGTTTGAAAAATCAATAGACACTTAAATTCAGTTGATTTGGTGTTTGTGGGTCTTTCCTCTATTGAAGGTTAATGGCTAGCTAGTCACTTTAAATTTGACATCTGTAGGCTTGTCATCCTATTGTGATGCAGGTGAGGACACATGGAAAAATTTGCAATTTTGAAATAAGCTTATTGGAATAATATTTGAAACTATTAGAGGCTAGAGGTGTGGATTTAGACACGTGATAGATTCCACTACACTAGGATGGGACACGTGGTGAGTTATGCACTTTGAAGCTTCATCTAAAACTATGTCTCAGCATGTGACACTTGGCAGCATCCACTACACTTTAAGGCTCAAACCTTTCTTAAAGGGAACTTGCCCTTTAGGGTCTTGAAAAAGGTCCACTTTCAAATGTTAAGTGTCCCTTCATAAAGGTGTCTGCCCTCTTTTCTGACATGTGGTGCCTTTCACCACTTTTAACTAGAAACACGTGGCATATTCCACTGAAACTTACCAAAGACGTGGCATCTTCCATTGTTAACACTTGGCATCATCCACCTTTTCGGGGCTTTGAAAAATCATAAAAATGTTTGGGGATTAGTTGGGCTCTCATAGATGATGACACCTATCAGCCTCTGCCACTCTCTACATGGGACACGTGGCATGATCTGCTACTCTTAGGAACACAAAGTGAAGCCTTCCGTGATTGCCACTTATCACCCTTCATGGAACTCTGGAAGAAGCTTTATCAAAAGGAACACTATAGCTTATAAGGAACTTTGAGAAGTGAACGCTGACATGTGTCATGCTGTATTGAGTTACAACATTGAAATGTGGCACAGTCTGAATATTTTTAGCAGTTACGTGGATGCAAACACATGTTAGCTTCTGACAATTTTTCAAAAGGGACACATGGCACCTTCTCCCACTTCTCTAAAATAAAGCATAAAGGGGCTTGGATGACAACACTTGGTAGCATCCACCCGACTCTTTCTTTTGTGTGCGTCTCTTTTCTTAATTGAGGCAACCTTTGAACCCGTGCATTGAACTGATTAAACATTGAACCCATTAAAATGATTAAACCAAAATGGTTCAAGGTTCAAGATTTTGAGACTCGTTAAATGTTTAGGGGGCCATGGAACCTTAGAAATGGTTAAAATTGCTAATCCTTTTACCAAAAAGTTAAGAAAATGACAAAATTGAATGTTTTAGAACAAATTTTTGGAAAGGGGAGGAACAATTTTTCCATGCAGGACCAAAATAGTCATATGTTGTCTAAAAAATGAGGAGTCATTTTTTAGAGACAACAACTAGCTCCTATTGGAGAACTTCTTTCAGATGACAACTCAAAATAGCTAAGGGGAGTAAAAACTAGAATCTCTAGTGCCTTGAAGTGTGCCATTGGGCTATGGAGTCATGCTACCCAAAAAGAAAGGCTCCAAAAATGAAAACAAAAGAACAAATGGAAACAAAAGACTATACAAATGTACATATATACAGGGGAACTCATCTGATACTTCAAGAGTTGAAGTGCTTTAGATGTTTCCCATTGTGAGGTAGAGAAAAGAGAGTTCCATATTGATACTTCAACAAGAAACTATTTTTTCCATTGAGATGATGAATAGTAAAAGGGCCCCTCCATAGGGAATCAAACTTTCCATGCATCCCCTTTGGTTCTCTTCTCTTGTCCCACAACAGGACTTGATCTCCAATCTAGAAATCATGATTCTTTACTTTTTGGTCAAAGAGCTTCTTCACCAGACTTTGATGGGAAATAATTTGGTCCACCACCATAGTTCTCCACTCATTCAACTCAGCAAGGCACATGATCCTCTTCTCAAGTGAGCTTTCATACGTTTGATCTTCAATCGCCTTAGCCAATTTCATTGCTGGCAATTCCAAGGTGATTGGTATCTCAACATGGACACCATAAAGAAGTTGGAAGGGAGACATACCAATTGCTCTCTTTGGTGTAATTATGTCTACCCATAGAGCATCAACCAATGCCTTATGCCAAGTCCTTTGGTTGTCATCCACCAGCTTCTTGATGATAGTCACTAGATTTTTATTGCTCGACTCAGCCTGTCCATTCCCTTGTGGGAAGTAATCAGAGGAATGGGAGAGTGTAATTCCATAGTAGAAGTAGAATTGAGTAATCTCCTGGGAAGTGTAATAGGCTGCATTGTCAATGACAATTTTGATTGAGACCCAAAACTTGGACATGATGTTTTATTTGAGGAAATTGCATACTACTTCTAAAGTAGCATGTTTGGTTGGAATTGCTTCCACCCATTTGGTGAAGTAGTCTATTGTTGTGAGGACATAGTCATGTCCAACACTTGATGATGGGTTTACAGTGCCAATAAAATCAATTCCTCATTATTGGAATGGCTTCTCTCTGATCATTGGTTTGAGGGGTAGGGTAGCTAACTTGGGCCTTCCGATAAACTGCTGGCATAGCTCACACCTTTTGACCCACTTGTATGCATCCTGAAAGAGAATTGGCCAGTAGTACCTGGCCCAAAAGATCTTATGAGCATTCACAAGATCAGAAAATGTCCTCCACAGGCTAAATTGTGGAAGGACTTCAGAAGTTGGCTTTCTTTCTCCTTATCCACACAGCGAAGGAACGTTCCATTAAGGCTCCTCTTGTACAGGCCATTGTCCCAGAGGACAAAATTAGTGGCTTTCAGCTTGATGGTCCTCCTTCCTTTATAAGACAAGTTTTTAGGACATTCACCATAAGTAAAGAAATGAGAAATACTTGAATACCACTCATTTGTGGTGGAGTCAAAGAGGACTATAGGTGAGTCATCCACTTCTAGTTTTTCATGCTCTATTCCTCCTAGCTTGTTATCAACAATCAGTTGACATAGCCCCTTCCCATGCACCAACTTCATTGGCCTGATGATTAGATCAAACTCCTAGATCTTAGTGACCTAGTTTCCTCTCTTTGTCCCAAACTCTTGCTGAGTCGGTATAGATTTCACTGTGGTGTTAGGGACTAAGGCAGTAACTTGAGAATTGAAGATGTAGAAATAAAAATGTTTTACAGCCTTCACCACTACATAAGCATGCTTCTCCATATTTGATTACTTCAGCTCATGAAATTTGAGAGGATAGCTCATGAAGGAAATGGGAGATTCCATACCTTCTTCATTATATTAAACTAAAATTGATGAAAGCGTATGTTTTGAAGCATAGATGTAAATGGTGAACTCTTTGCTATAATCTGGACAAGCTAGAATTGGAGCATGGGCAATGGCAGTCTTGACATCCTCAAAGGCTGACTTGCCTTCTTCAGTCTAGCTGAAGGTGGCTTTTCTCTTCATCATGTTTACAATGTGCCTAGTATTCTTGACGAACTTGGGGATGAACCTCCATAAGAAATTCACCTTTCCAAATAAAGAGTGAACAACAGTCTTGCTTGTGGGCAAGGAAATTTATTGGATAGACTTGACTCTATCTGAGTCAATCTTTATGCCTCCTTTAGACACAATGTGTTTGAGAAGTTTCACCTCTGTTACTTCAAAAATTAACTTTTTGGGGTTCAAAGAGATGTCATTCTGGTGGCAGCATTCTAGCACTTGTTACAAATGGCTCACATGATCTAGGTGATGCTTAGATAAGAAAGTCAAGTCATCAAGATAAACTATGATGAACTTACCCATCTCATCCTTGAAGGCAAGGTCCATTGTCTTTGGAAGGTGGTGTTAGCATTTATCAAGCCAAAAGGCATCCTTTTATATGCAAACGTGCCCCAAGGTGTGGTGAAATTAGTCTTATGCTAGTTTTCTTCACCAACTTCGACCTAATTATATCTTGAGAAGCCATCTAGCATTGATAACATCTCTAAGCCCATCATTGTCTGTAGCACTTGATCCATGATTGGCAAAGGATAATTATCCTTCAAGGATGCTTGATTCAAATTTCTAAAATCCACACAAAGGCAAATTTCACCATTCTTCTTTCTTATAGGCACTATATTGGCAATCCAGGTGGAATGATGGATTGGGAATATTATCTTGACATTTAGCATTTTTTGAATATTCAATAAAATAGTACTTGATATTTTTAGATTATAATGCCAAGACTTTTGCCTGTAAGGTGTTGAATAAGCCTTGAGAGGAATGTTGTGTCAGATTTCATCAGGCCAGAGTGATTTTAGGTCATCATAGGAGTATGCTAGGACATCCATGTATTCGTTGAGAAAAGTGGTGAACTTGAAATGCTCTTTAGGAGTAAAACATTTCCCAATGTTCACCATCTTAGGGTCTGCCTTGGTTCCTAGATTTACTTGATCAAACTCTTGGGAGGAGCTTGAATCTAATTGATACTATTCAATGAATCTATCATGCTTATCAAATAGATTCTCAAGGGAAATAAGGCCTTTGGGAATTTTATTCCCTTTCAGTTGCAAGAACTCCTCACCTGTGCTTGAAATTGATTCAAGAGTCAATTCAGGCTCTTGAGGTTCACTGCCTTCAAAATGCAGCTGTTTGAAGCTATCCTTTTGCTCTAAGAAGGTAATGATTTGATTTTCATTATAAAATACCTACTAATGACTAGAATTATCAAGCATGCTTGGTCTAAAGATGAGCTCAATAATGTAATTGTCTCCTTTGAAGTTTGGGTGGGGGATTAAGAGAGTAGCTAAAACAGCTAGTGCATCAGCCCGATCATTGAATTCTCTAGGAATTGTAGAGATGCTGAAAGCATAAAAGTTTTTGAGTTGATCCCAAACTAGATTATGGTAGTGGTGCAATATTTCATTCTTGGTTTGATACAATTTTCTCACCTGACAAACCACCAATTCAGCCTCTCCTTTAACATGAAGGAGTTTGATGCCTTTGTCCCTAGAAACTTTTAATCCCAACAACAGAGATTCATACTTGGCTATGTTATTAGTGTTGCTGAATTGCAACTTATAAGATGAAGGAAAAATATCTCCTTGAGGAGATATTAACACAACCCTAGCTCCCAAACCAGTGGAAGAGTAGCTGCCATCAAATTCAAGAATCCATACCTCATTTGATACTGATTTTCCTTTGGGTTCTTCTTTATCTAGAGGAGGGGATTCTTCCACACTTCCATTGGGCTCAACCAATTCTTCTACTATTCCTCCTAAATTTATTTCTGGGTTGTCACCTGTAGGAGCTTCATCAGATGCCTCATGAACTTCATCCATGGATAGAAAGTAGTTACCCATGCCTGAAGACTCAAACAAGATTTGAGCTTTAGGTGTTGAGGTATGAGTAACTACATATTTTGCTTCCTTTTCAGGGAGCAACCTCTTCATGACACCTTTGATTGGAATCCTCACCTCTGATAAATCCATGCTCAATTCACCACCAACATCCCTATAGAAATTCTACCCAAGAAGGATACCATATGATGCTGGGATGCCTGCTACCAAGACAATCATCTTGATTCTTTTGTCTAGAAAGGCAACAAATGTAAATTGGGCATCTTTTATTTGCCCCAGCAGTGGCAATTGCTTATTCTCCATGGAGAAGCACCTACCAAATGTCTTGGTCAATGTGAGATCAAGGGATTCAGCTAATTTAGTAGGCATGACATTGTCTAAAGCTCCAGAGTCAATGATGCAATTATTTAGCTACCGTCCATTTATTGGCAATGAGACATAAAAAGGTTCAGTCCTACTAGGAGTGGTAGGAGGGGAAATGACAAGATTGTTCCTAGTGGATGCATCATTGGGGGGATCATGTGTCACTTTGGGAACTACTTGTTCAATAGGGACATTCTAGTTTTTAACACACTAAACCAATTTATCTAATTGTTCAGGATGGGGCTATAGGAATTCAAATTCAGACATTTGAATCTTGGTTTTCTTAATATGATCAATTATGTCAAATGCTAGAAATGAACTAGGTATAGAGGATGAGATCTCATCTTTTTGAGTTTTAGGGGGGGAGAACTAGACTACGAGTTTGTAGTAAAAGGCATAGGGGCATTTGGGGTACTTACCTTTCTTGCAATCACCAGGCCCTTTGGCTGGAAAGGGAGAGTGGATCCCTACTTAGCAATTGAAACTACTGGTTGAGGTCACTCCTATACTTTCTCTTTATCAGCTTGTTGAGCTGATTGATTCTTGGACTGGGTGGATACAACATATGACCCCTCAACTGCATTGCCTTCACTTCTAGGTTCATCTTGATAGTTTAGGAAACCAATATGGGAGTCACCAACTAATTCTTCTTCTTCCTCAGTGAAGAGATTAGCATCATCTTTAGGATTCAACTTAGGCTGGGATGAGAATTCTAATTCAGCTTCAAGATATCCAACTGCTGAGTTAGTTGGAGGTGCTTCGAGGGTGATATTCCTTTATGGAGGAGGAAGGTGATTTTGTTGTCCCTAATTCCTGGCAGCATTGCCTTGGTACACTTGATTCAAAAATGTCCTCTTGGGTATATCTCTATATGTAAGAGTAGATGACATTCCTAGCACCATTTGCTTCCTAAGAGCTAGCACTTCATTTGCTAGCTTTTGCATCATAGGATTAGTGTTGGATGAAGGGGAGTATTTAGAAGAAGAAGATTTACCTCTATTTAGATCTCTCCTTATCTTTCTTGCCAAGATAAGGTTGTCTTCAACTTTGGTAGACAAATCCTAAGTAGCTTCAAGATCTATGTGACTGGCTCTTCTTAGCAGAAAACTCACTTCAGGTAGTTGTGAGTTGATGAAGAAGCATTTGAAGTTTTCAAGGGTCAGCTGAGCAATAGCAAGAATCTAGTTCCTCAGCTTATAAAACTTTGCTATGAAATCCCTCATAGGCTCCTGGGGCTCCTTCTTCATTTGTGTGAGCTGGGCCAACAAGGCATGTGCATCTTTTGCAAGCTTGAATTTGGCCTCGAATTTGGCTTTGAGTGTGTCCCAATCAGTTACTGATTGGGCTTACAGGTGGTAAACCTAGTCTATAGTAGCACATTGTAGTGTTTCCATGAAAAGCCTAACTGCCACGTCCTCAAATTCCACACCTATCATGCCACAGGCTATGCTAAAGGCTGCAACATGTTCATCAAGATGAACTTTTCCATCTTTAAATAATTTGGGGAAATTCTTTTTTGAGCTTCATGGAAGTTCATGCAGGGGTAGAGTTAAATCAAGTGGGCCAAAAGAGTTACCCCAGGGGCCTCGAGCTGCCATGATGGGACTATTAAAAGTAGGGAAAACAAATTTGGGTGAAATTTGGATAGGCAAGGCTCTACTAACAATAGGAAAAGTAGCTCTACCTTATGTTGGTGTCCTGGTACGGGTAGGAGGGACACTCTTAGATCATTGAACTTGAGGTTGGGGAGAAAGCAAGTCAAAAACTCTTTATTGTGCCAACTCAAAGATAGGGTCAACAACACCTTGAGATCTCTGGCTTCTAGTATAGTGTGGAGTTTCTAGATTGTGAATCAAAAATGGAAAAGGACTGGTCACACTTTAATTTGAAGGTTGAGGCTTCAAATTGATTGTCCTTCCCCAGCAGAGTCACCAAAAGCTATTACATGAATATTTTGTTAGCTAGCTAATTGGTGACCAAAATAGTTCCTATCACCACAACATAGGGAGATTGGTCATACAATGTTGCAATTTTACCACATCGAAAGGGGAAAAATCTCTCATCTCATCAAGGGGAGGTTCCTTATTAAATATTTGGAGGCTATATACTATATATATAAGGAGAAAGTAAGACACATGGGTGGAATGAACCATCCATCTCTCTTTTTTCAAAGATGATGCTAACAAACAAAGGAGAAATCTTGGGTGATTGGTGAGGGCACTTCTCTTCTTTTAGAAGTAACATTTAGCCAAGATCTAGATCCCTTACTAGATAGTAGAAATCTTGGTGAAGTGATAGAAGGCACTTCTCTTCTTTTAGAAGTGCTTGTTCTTTCAAGCAACATGAATCTTTTTGGTAACAAGTGACTGGTAACCGAGTCCAAAGTAAACAGAAATCTAAGATGTAGCTCAAAGTATCCACCTTAACTACCCTAGAGTGAGGTACAAATAAAAATAGGGGCACAAAGTCATCCCGAGGTCCTTTACACAAAAATAGAAAAGAAAAACACACACTGAAGACAACTATGACAGTACAAAGTCTGAAAGTAGTTGGCTTTAGAACACCTTCCTTATCACCTCCACTAGTTCTACTTGTTAAATCAAATAAACAAGAATGATTTTAGAAGATAGACATACAAACAATCTCCTAAAGTATCACAAGATATAAAAACACAAAGTCTACAAGTAACTTGCTTTCTTATTCAATCAAAAAAATATGAACTATAATATGAGCTCAAAGTCTCAGTAATGCCTTTCAATTTGGGCATATTTTTTCTTTTGGTAAGGGGAAGATGCCCATTCAAATAATACAAGAGATTAAATTATATAGAGGCCTAGGGGAGGCTTGGCACTTTTTCCCATGGAGTGACCCATTTGGCGCATTCAATGCCTTAGATGCATTCTTGGTCTTGTTAAGAATGGCCATGCTGGAGCAAGGTAGCTGCCTTGACTGTGGCATGTTGATTCATCTCTAGTGATTCCTCCCAATCTTGAATTACTCATTCATTTACCTATATAGTCATGCAACTATCTACTCTATCTTTACCTCTAAGGGGACAAACATAGGGCACTTTTAATGTCAACAGACCCCAAATATCTTGCTAATGAACTGCTTCACCTACTGGCAGTAACTCCCATTGAGTTTCCCTCTCTATCTCTTCCTTCTCTTGACCCTAGCCTTAGGATTTTTTAAAGCATCTGGGTTCATCTTTTGAGTCCACAAAATCAATAGACACTTAAATGTAGCTGATTTGGCATTCACAAGTCTTTCCTCTATTAAAGGTTAATGGCTAGCCAGTCACTTTAAATTTGATGTCCACGAGCCTATCATCCTATTATGACGTGGGTGAGGACACATGGTAGCATACATGATTTTGAAATAAGCTTATTAGAATAAGATTTGAAACTGTTAGAGGATGGAGGCATGGATATAAACACGTGACAGCTTTCACTACACTGGGATGGGACACGTGGTGAGTTCTATACTTTGAATCTTCGTCAAAAACTGCATCTCGACATGTGACACTTGGCATCATCCACTGTACTTTGAGGCTCAAACCTTTCCTAAAGGGAACTTTCCCTTTGGGGTCTTGAAAAAGGTTTACTTTCAAATGTTGAGTGTCCTTCCACAAAGGTGTATGCCCTCTTTTATGACACGTGGTGCCTTCCACTACTTTTAACTAGAGACACATGGCATCTTCCGCTGAAACTTACTAGAGATGTGGCATCTTCCATTGTTGACACTTGGTAGCATCCACCTTCTCAGGCCTTTTCAAAACCATAGAAATGCTTGGGGCTTAGTCAAGCTCTCACAGATGATGACACCTATTAGCCTCTATCATTCTTTGCATGGGACACGTGGCACGATCTGTTACTCTTAGGAACACAAAGTGAAGCCTTCCATGATTGCCACTTGTTTCCCTCTACAGAACTTTGGAAGAAGCTTTATCAAAAGGAACCCTGTAGCTTATAAGGAACTTTGAGAAGTGAACACTGACATGTGTCACATTTTGCTGAGTTACAATGCTGAAATGTGGTGTAGTCCAAATATTTTTAGCAGTCGCAAAAATTTAGACACGTGGTGGCTTTTGACAAGTTTTCAAAAGGGTCATGTGGCATCTTCTACCACTTCTCCAAAACAAAGCATAAAGGGGCTCAACTGACGACACTTGGCAGCATCTACCTGATTCTTTCTTTTGCGTGCATCTCTTTTCTTAACTGAGGTAACCTTTAAACCCATCCATTGAATTGATTGAATGTTGAACCCATTGAACCAAAATGGTTCAAGGTTCAATAGTTCAATGGTTCAAGCTTTTGAGACTCGTTAAGTGTTTGGGGCCATAGAACCTTAGAAATGGTTGAACTTGCTAATCCTTTTACCAAAAAGTTGATAAAATGACAAAATTAAATGTTTTAGAACAAATATTTTGAAAGGGGAGGGACAATTTTTGCCATGCAGGACCAAAATAGTCATATGTTGTCTAAAAAATGAGGAGTCATTTTTCAGGGACAACACATAAAATGGAAAACAACATTGGTGAGTGAGAAGTAATAAGCCAACCTCACTCAATAATAAAAAAGTACATGAAAGTAGAAATGGACACAAGTGTGAACAAAAAGGGGTTGTACAATACAAACAAATGAGAAAATAAATCAAGGCATATCTATAAATGTAAATCCATGGTGTAAATAAAGTAATCTATAGTTTTTAAGGTTAGATGAAACTAAAACAAAGAAGTGCTAACATGTTTTTAATATGTGAAAAAGAAGGAAGTATAGAAGAGGGAAAATAGATTTGAATTCACATGTGCCTATCAAGGGGGGAAATGAAATGGGTAGAGGGGATAATGATGGAAAAACCAAGGTAGAGTAACTCTTTATCAAAGCTAAGACACTCAAATTAGGTTTGTCAAAATAAGAGGGATTTTGACCTTAAGGACTCTAAAGAATTTCTCTTAGCCACACAAGTCTTAATTCAATAAATGAAGTATATAGATCATCCCATGAAGGATATATGCATGAAAAATAAAATGGACCTACCTTCCCATAACATGTTCTCCATTATTTAGGACTCCTTACAGAGCTATTCATCTACTACAAAGATTAGGTACTTGCATGAGAAAGTAGGTGGCACCATAGAGTTTTTTTTTAAATTTTCTTATTCTAATCTACTAGCCTACCACACCCCAATAGACCTTGAATCTATTATGAGTCCAATTTTGGAGTTTGAGCTTCAATTGGAGATAGGAGATGTGCTTGTAATCATGTCTTTTGTTGTGAGTTTGACTTTTGAGATTTTTACATTTCTTTTTATATATCATTACTTTTTATTTTAAATGATTTGGATTTTAACATTCTTGATAGATTTTTATATTCCTCCTCCATATGGATTTAGAAAACCAAACATGGGTGTTAAATATGAATTTCATTTGAGTACTTGGGACTTGGTTACTAAGAGAGAGAACTCAGAGAGCATGGTGCCTAAGAGTCTCATAAATTTAGGTGAAATAAAATTACTATCTTTACTTTGACCTTGTTTTATCCAATGTAGAGTGAAAGGAAATGAAATCAAGAGGAATGAAACATGAAACAATGTGAATTACTTCAAATCACAAAAAATGTGATAAAGGGTGAAAGAGGGATACAATGATAGTAAAGTGTGATTCCTTATCATAAGAATGAGACAAATGGAGGAAAACATGCTAACATAGATTGTTATGCAAATTTAATCTATAAAAAGAAGTAAATTCTAAAGTTGTGAACAAAGATCAAGAAATCATAACCATTTCCAAACACATTCTAAATAAGGAATGAAAAGATAGTGATTTTATGAGGAAGGCTAGGTCCTATCCATGGTCTTACATTACAAATCTTAAAACATAAATGCACAAGGGTGTTAAAAAGAGGATTTGGAAAAATAAATGAGATAAGAAAAGGTGGTATTTGTGAGGAAGGCTAGCTCCTATCCATGGTATTACACTATAACTCATAAAATAGAAACCCAAGGGGTGAAAAAATAGAAAAATAAGACTATAGTAAATCATGAGGATGACCAAGTCCTATCCATGGTTTTACAATGCAACTCATGGAAAAAAAGGAAAATCAAAAGACCAAAAGGAAGGACTAAGATTTGTGAAAGTAGAAAACTGTTGTAGAAGGAGATACTTGTGTAAGTATCCTACAAAAAGTGTTAGATAGATAACATATATAGATCATGAAAAGAAGGGAAGGTTTAAGCAAAATAATTTTTAAAGAATTATGTGTTGATGGGCTCTTTGAAAATATGGTCTTCATTGGTTTGAAGGTGATAGGTACTTAGACCAAGAATATCTTTGACTAACTAGGGACTCCACCATTTTTGGGTGTATTTACCTTCTTTATCATGAGTGTAGTCTAACTTAAAGACAAGATCACCAATATTAAATGTGTGAATGTTAACATGTTTTTTATGTTTTTTGGCAATATGTTCCTTATATTGGTGATTGAGTTTCAAAGCATAAATATGATTCTCATCAAGGAGATCAAGGGAATGAAGGTAATATTCATGTAATTATTCATTGGGTATGATACCATGAAGAGATATAAAGAGAGAGGGAAGATAAAATTCTAATGGAAGGACTAATTCAGAACCATAGACAAGAGAGAATGGTGTTGCCCAAGTGGGAGTATGTATACTAGTCCAATAGGCCCAAAAAGTAGTATAAATATGAAATGCTTGCCAAGAAAAGTGACAAGTTGATGATAAGAAATGAGATTATCACTTTTGCATTGGTAATCACCATTAAATTGGAAGAAAATGAGCTGAGAATCACCTAAGGCATTCATGTATTATATATCTAAATTAAGAGCATCTTTTATTTCTAATATTAAAGCTTCATACTCTACCATATTATTAGTGACATCAAATATTAACTAAAAAGCTAAACGAATGATTTTTACAAGAGGACTTGTAAGAATGAAACCTACCCCATATTATTAAAGGCATTTAACACCATTGAAGTGAAGGGTCCAAGTATCCTCATATAACTCAACATTAATTTCATGAAGTTCTCTGATAACTACTTTTGGTTTGGTAGTATCAGGGATGATAGTAGATTTATCAAGATTACTTGCTACTAGATAAACATTGAAGTTATGGAAGTAATCTTCGAGAGAAGTGGCTTGATTGAGGCCTTCAATATAAAGAATATTATCATCAAGAAGACTATCTTGAAGGTGATTAGTAGCTGGTATAATATTTATAGCAATTAGATTAGCTATGATTTGTCCCTAAATACTTTTTGAGTAATAATGCGAATATCAAATTTGATAAGGATAATTTATTTGCCAATCTATCTCTAGGGAGAAAGGCTTTGGAGAAGAAATGATGAAGGGGTTTGAAATGAATGATGACATAGATGGTATGATAAATCATGTAATGTTAAATCTTTTTAGCTATGAAATAAATGTCAAGGAAATCAAATTTGACTTTTGTGTAATGTTTATCATAATCGATGAAGCCTTAGTTAATGTAATAGATGGCATACTCTCTTCCAGTATCATCATGTTGGGCAAGCATTTCCCCAATTAATATAGGTGTGGGAGAAGTATATAAGATCAAAGATCAATCATTTGAAGGAGGATGAAGCGTATGCAGGTGAAGTAATTATTTTTTAATGTTATCAAAGGATTTTTGATAAGGATCCATCCATTCTAAAGAATTACCTTTCTTAAGAAGATAATTGATGAAGTGGATATCGTAAGACATTTCGGGGATGAATCATATAATTCCCCAAGTTTACCTAGATAAGTGAAAATGTCTGAAATGAAATAATGAATGGGCATTTGATGATAACACTAATTTTGGTAAGGTTAACATCGATGATGTGGAGAGAGACTAGGAATCCTAACAATTTTCTAGATGTAATATAAAAGACACATTTGTGAGGAATTAGTCTATCTTAGTATTTGAGAAGACATTTGAAGATGATGGAAAGATCAAAAAAATGAGACCTACTACTTTTGGACTTAATAATGAGGTCATCCACATAAGTTTCAACAATTTTTTGGATAAGATCATGAAATATGTGAGTCATTGTTTGTTGATAAGTGGATCCAACATTTTTGTGAGTCATTATTTGTTGATAAGTGGATCCAACATTTTTGATGCCAAAGGGAATTTTAACATAGAAATAGGTGCCCCATTCTATGGTGAAATAAATAAAAATGAGAATGACCATAGGGGCATTTTTATGAATTGGAACTATTTTATAAACCCATTCAGAATAGTCCACTAGTTAAATAAATTTAACATTGAGTAATTTGATGATTTCATTATGACGTAAGGTGGAAACTTTGGGTGGAAATTTATTATACTTTTGATGCATAGGTTTGGCATTAGGATAAGTGATGATGTTATGCACCATAAGTCTAGGTCCAATACCAAGCATGTCCTCATATGATTAGGTGAAAATATCATGATATTTATCAAAAAATAAGCTAAAGTTATCATATTCAGTAGGTGAGAGTTTGCAAGAAACTAGAATTGGTCATGGGCATGATGGAGTACCATATTAAATGCGAGTAGTTTCTTTGACAAGCATAGCATTACCATCTTGGAAATGGTATGGTGCATTGGGTAAGGAATAAATTTGATTAGTTTTAGGATCAATTCTAGCAACAAAGTTGTTGAAATAAGAATTTTGGTTTTGAAATTCCCAAGTTTATGATGTTGTCAAGGAAGTTGAGGTTCTCAGGCATGAAGTATTTCAAGAATAACTTCATCACTAGTCAAGGTAGGAAGAGGAACATAATACTCAACATCTAATTAGAGATTGAGAATTTGATTACCATGGTGACCATATTCAGAATATATCTAACAGAAATCAGTAGCCTTGGCATCTAGTGTAATCTCAAGAGTAGGAAAAGTTGATGGATTAGATGTGATTGGTGTGTCATTAGTGTCATTGATGGGGGAAGAATCAGATGTAATGATTGGATATATAGGTGGTAGATAAGATGTAGGAATTTTTAGATATTTAGGAGGTATGATTTATTCTACCACCCAAGGAATATCAAGAAATGGATAATTAGTAGGAGATACATGACCTTCAAGATCTACTTTATGATTCATAGAAATGGTATGAACATCTTGATTAAAATCATGGATTTGAGATAAGGTTTTATAATAATATTTAACATCCAAGTCTCAAGATTAAGCTTAGGCCATTGTGTAATTATCATCATATGTTGGAGAAATTATACATGCTTGAAATTTAGGGGGAGTTTTAGAAGGTGAAATTCCAATATTACTAAATGTACATAGAGACATGCTGAGAGGATCTTGAAATAATTTGGCCACTCCAAAGTCATTTTAAGTGAAGGTTTATTTAGGTAGAAAAGGCTCTTGAGCATTACATGGAGGGGGAAAATTAGTAATCTCATCAATGAGAGGAATAGTATGGTCTCAAGGTAATAAAGAAGGAGGAAGCCTCTCCAAGATATAAGGAGGTAGATTGGTAATATTTCAATTATTTTGCAAATCATTAGGTTCATCATCATCTGAATTAGTAAGAGTGACTTGTAAATCAAGATTGATGTTGATGAACTTGGGTAAAGGATCACTATTGATCTTAAGAATGGTAGGAATATGATATTGAGGTTTTGGATTAGGAAATTTAATAATCCAAGGGTTGGGATCAACCTCATGCTTATATCATTCTCCATTATGTAAGAATTTAATGCATTGGATACCAAAAAAAGCAATATACCTCATCATATGAGTCCATGGGCAACCAAGGAGTATGTTATAAGATAAGGAAAAAAATTAAGAACCATAAGCTTAGTTTGAATGGTCTTAGGTCTAATGGTTAGGGGAATCTAAATACAACCAAGGGGATTTTAATTAGTCTTATCAAAACCATGATAGGTAAGGTGGGTTTTCTTGAGATGATCCTTGTTATAACCAAGTTGTTGGATAAGCCATAAAGATGTCACATTAATACCATAGCCTTCATCAACTAAAAATTTAAGTATAAGGGTAGTATTAATGTCTATTTTAAATAAAAGTGGTAGATCATTGTCATAAAAAAGGATTTCATCATTGATCATGTCATCTTCAATAAACTCAATAAAGGGTTTGGAAGAAGGACACACGATTTCAATAGTATGGACATTTGTAGTTTGAGGTTCAATAGAAGGTGGTTCTTCATCTATATGAGATGGATATTTGATTTCTTATAATTATTACATAAGAAATTTATGATGATAAGGGGAAGTATGAACTAACTCCATAAGTGTAATATTGCAAGGCATATAGTTAATTTCTTCAACATAGTTCCAATGAGATTTATAAGAACTACCATGATGTTTATGAGGTAATGTAGATTTTGAAGGAATGGAGGTAGTTAGGGGTTCAAAAGGAGGAAGTGGTTCCTCAAGGGCTTTTGAAGCAAGATTTATGGTTATAGTATCTTTAATAAGTTGTTCCTCTAAAGAGGGTTTCTTAGGCTTGATAATAGGATCTTTGTGATCTGGATTACAATGATAATTGACCTTAGTGGTATTAACATATTGAGAATTATTGTAATGTTGGTCATAGTTGACATAAGTGACACAAAACTCCTTGGTCATTTGTTGATTATTAATGGTGGAAAGATATTTTTTGGTTTTTTGAGGTAGAAGCTTTGAAAACTTGTCATTTTTGAGAAGCAATGGTGTGCTCTTGATGATGAAGGTTGATCATGGCTTCATAATTAAAGGAATCACCAAGCATATAGGAGATAACAAATTTAGTGATCCCTCTACAAGATTCATGGAGTGACAAATGTCAACATGAAACCAATAAAATTGATTAGGGTCATACCACTTAAGAGGATTGTTAGGATAAGTAAAAGGTTTAGAGGGTGGTAAAAATTGTTTCATTTGTTGCATTGAGAGTGGTGTGTGAGGACATGAAGGGATTTTGGCTTTGGAAACTCCTAGTTTGGTTTAAGGAGTATTGTTAGTGATAAAATTAGTATATGTTTAAAAATATCATTTAAGAAGTTTAGGATTAGGTTAAAATTACTTCATGAGAAAATCTTGACATTTATCTTGGTTAAGAGATTCCTTAAATGTTTAGGGAGAAATTTTTTGAACCTTATATTAAAGAGAAGGAGTTAAAGTAGTTATAAAGAGTTTGAACAAATTATCATCAATAATGTTATGATCAGATTTATGGGCCAAAGATTTCCATATTTTGATAAATACATGAGCTAATTTTGTGGGAAATTGCTTAGCATTGATGAAGTGGCTAAGATAAATTTTAGGAAGATCATTATGTTGAAACTCTTTAACCAAAGGACTGACTAAATCATCAAGTTTCCAAATGGAATGTTATAGAACTTGGTTGTACCATTCTAATACATCACTAGTAAAGGTTTTGACTAAGAGTTTAGTTGTGGTGAAAGTATTAGTTTGGATCCACTCTTTGGAAAGATTGCCAAAGGCTTTGAGAAAAGATGTAGGGTCTTTAGTTCCATCATACTTGATATTTGGAGATATGTTACAAATATAAATGGACATAGTGAGGGGAGATAAAGGATCATTTTGAATAGTTTGAAATATTTTCTTTATTAATTATAGGTTGATGAATAACATTACCTAAGGCATATCTGAGAAGTGGAGGAATATAATTAGGATTTGCTTGAGGATGGATATCCAGAGGTTGATTAGCCATGTTAATCAAATGACATTGTAATTGCATCATTTGAGAGGTGTTAGAATTTTGCATTATGTTCATTTGTTGTATGACTTGTGCAATAAGTTGATTCATATCAATATATGGATTGGTGTTTGTAGGAGTACTCCCTGAATTAGTATTAGGGGGAAGGTTATTATAAGATGGATTATTAGTGGGATTATTGATTAAAATTTTATTAATTACTCCCACATTAGTTTGAATATTTTGAAGATGGGAATTGTCTTGATATGTATAGAATGGATCATATCCACCTACTTCATCTTGAGGTGTGATTTGTACAATGTTACAAGTCATAAATGAAAGAGGGGAAGAGGTTACCCAAGAGTGAGGGAGATCTTTGGTGGAAAATAAAGGGAGAAATGAACATCCCATATAGTATCTAAATGTATTCAGGTTATCTGAGAAGATTCTAATATGGGACTTCATGATGTTTTGAGAGAAATGAAAATATGCTAAGGAAGAGAAATAGAAAATTGATTTAGATAGATAGGGAAATTAGTAAGAGTATCAAGTTGACTAGGTTGACCTAGTATTACAAATAGTGTCTAAAAACTAAGAAAAAAAGGATACAGAGTCGACAAGGTCAACCTAATTATGCAACCTAGGATATAAAATAGGTAACAAAAAAATACAGAGTCAATAGGGTCTACCCAGTACTATATCTTGAGGGGTAGAAAAGAATGTTGTGTCAATAGGGTCAACTCAGTTATGCAGGTATAGGAAATAGATAGTCTATAAGAGACTGTGTCAGATAGAATGATAGTGTATTAAAATAGAGAAAATTTTGCAAGTTTTTTTATAAGTAGGAAATGATAAGAAACACACAATTAATT
Organism: Torreya grandis; assembly: GCA_037957365.1. NCBI lineage: Eukaryota > Viridiplantae > Streptophyta > Pinopsida > Cupressales > Taxaceae > Torreya > Torreya grandis. The sequence goes on from JARHVA010000828.1 coordinate 4,028,899, forward strand.
GGGTTAATGAAGATGATCCAATTGAGGCACAAAAAAAAAAACCTTGTACCAATTCTTGCCAATGCAAGTCTTTTCAATACAATATACAATTGAACAAAGATCAAGTAGTCAACTTCAAAAGTAAATGCTAACTAAGTGGTCATCCTAAATGTTGTTAGATTATTAGAGTATGATTTTACATGCGATAGCAAGTTTGGTTGAAAGTATCGAAATAGAAAGGAACCTATATATGGTTTTAGGATGTTTATGCTAAAAGGGATCTATGTTGGCAATGCCACTGGCTTGGTATTAGGGCCTACCCCCTCACTTCACACACCAAAATGATAAGGGTGTCAAGTTATTTTCCAATATATATCATTAACCACGTGTTTATACTTAGATATAAAACCAAGTAGACTTCCCCCTTGGTGATGAAATCCAAGTAGTTAAGACTTGGGTAGATAATTGTTCAAATGCATTTTAAGATTATGTGATTTGGTAGTATGTACAACAAAATAGAAAAATAGTGAAACTAAATGGTATATTGAAAACCACCTAATTAGACTGTGTGATCTATTCTAAGCATGCAAGCAATTGAAAATGAAAGTGTGAGCTAATTAATATCATATAGATGTTAATTTCAAATTTAAAACATAGTATAGTGTCAACTCAAATGATAGTGTATGTAGAGATTATAGAATAGAGTTGACAGTGTTGCTACTATATTGCTGAAATAAGGATCTATTAGGAGCTATGTCGATAGTGTTGACCTAGTCTTTCAGATAGAAGATAGAATATAAAACTAGGTTGATAGGGTGGACCTAGTTTGCTATATAAGGGCAATTTTAAAGACTAAAAACTATGAAAAATAGAACTACAATGAATAAAAGAAATGAAAGAGATAGATAGAAAGTAACCTTGGTGGGTTTGAAGATGCAAAGGAAAGTGAGATTGTTGTTGAAGTGCCTTGATTTTTACTTGCAAATTCTACCAATTATGTCAACTAGGTTGACCTAGTTCTACAGTTCCCTATTTACTGAAGCCTATGAAGAATACTATGCTAGTAGTGTCAACCTAGTATGTTTTCTAGAAGTTTGGAAGTGTATTGTGTTGATAGAGTCAACCTAGTAGCCTATCTAAAAGTGAAAACTTGTAATGTGTCGACCTTTTCAACCTAGTAGCCTATATCTATTAAAGAACTTTGTAAATGGAATAGAGTCATATTGATGCAACTGTGTGTTAAACATGTGCATGGAAGTTAGAAAATATACCATCACTAATGACCTAGTATAAAAAATATAGAAAAATAATAAATAAAATAATTAAATAATGAAAAGCATGAAATAAAACCTATAAGGGTTAGATTCATGTTAGGTTCACCAAAATGTATGCAATCAAAAATGCATCATGTCTATAAATCAATCCTGACTCAGAGAAGATAGATCATACGTACACTTCTAATTCATGATACATTAGATTATTAGGAACATGACCAATATGGGGATCCATTAGACCCAATTAAGGGATCTCTTATCACAATAAACAATTCTAGGGAGGGTTCTCAAGCCTCCAGTCAAGCAAAATCATGAAATAACCCTAACTAAGCCCTATGTTTTCATATTTCACTACACTAATAACAAGTAAGCAAATAAATATAATATAGTGCTCACCAAATATTTTGGCATAATATGGGGGTTTTAAAATAAACAAACATGCATATGAGAATATCAATTAATCTATGTATGAGTAAGACCCTAATTCATGAAGAATACGAGTAATATTATTTAAAGCCAATACTTATGCTACTTCTATCTACTAAAGAGAGGATCAAAGTTAGAGAATACTAACTTGAAAGATGAATCTGTCAAGACTCAATCTCCCCTTTGCCAAAGAGACTTCACAATAGGCTATTTTCATTTGTAAGGATCACTAAAAAGGCCAAATCATCCAAAACTTATCCACAAGACTAGATTATCCAAGTAGAAATCCTATGCTAAGACTCCTCAAGTAGAATGGTGGAAGAGTAGATCGTAAATAAGCACAAGTGAATAATAAATCTTGTTCAATGGTAAATAATGATGAAATGATCTTGTATATATAGGTAGATTTAAACCTAAGCCATTCTAAAAGTTTTGGTTGATAGGGTTGACCTAGTTGACCTAGTATAGCTATGGACAAAAAATAACTAGGTCACGAGATAGGTTGACCAATAGCCAACCTAGACCCTAAATTAATTTTACCCAAAACAATCCATTGAGGTCAACCTAGTACTATGGACTATTGAAAGGGGAATATGGTGAAGAAAATTGGGTTGGAAAGTGGGATATGATTGGAAAAGTGTGAAAAAGAGTAGTAGATTACAGAGTAGTTTCAGAAGCTAGTTGGATTGGTAATAAGTTACAATAAGGGACAAAAATCCTATGAAGCACCAATGGTCTCCCCACCCCTTTCTTATTATACCCATTAGGTCATACACTTAGAGAGATTGAAACTCAATGTGTTCTTGTAAGATAGAAAGCATCAGTAATTGATAAAGTTGAAAATATTATGTGTTTACACTCTAATCCATTATGTTATGGAAGAAGAGGTCCCTCCTCTACTTAAACAAGTACATGGTGGAATTTTTACTAGTCATTATAGTGAACATGCTATAACACATAAATGCTTATGTATGCATTACTTTTGGCCTACTCTTAAAAATGATGCCATCAAGTTTGCTAAAAATTGAAGTCTATTCCAACTTCATGATGATTTAATCTATTTGCCTCTAGTTGAGCTCCAAACTATGGAGTTTCATTGGCCATTCTCAATATAGGGATTAAAACTCATAAGAAAACTACCTAGATCATAGAATAGGCATGCATTTATCATCTTGGATACCAAGTATTTTACCAAATGGGTCAAAGCCATTCCTCTCATTAATGTCACCAAAGCCACCATTTCTAAATTCATCCTAAATCAAACCATTTTTTGATTTGGCATTCCTCATACTATCATTTCTAAAAATGGTGGTATTTTAAAAGTAAAGATGCCAAACAACTCTATGCTAAATTCAAAATTAGTCACACATTTTTTTTGTCCTACCATCCAAAATGTAATGTCTAACCTAAGGTCATTAAAAAATTCCTTAATAAATTTCTTAAAATACATTTCATGAAACTTTCACGAATTGGCATCTTCATTTATATCCCACTCTTTGGACCTATTGTACTAGCATACATATTACCACTAGGGAAACACCATTTTTTCTAATCTATGGTTCTGAATCACTCCTCCCATTATAAGTTGAGATTCCCTCTCTCTATATATTTATTCATGATATTATCCTTGATAAATAATTACGTAAAGATTGCCTTCATTATCTTGATCTTCCTGATGAACATCATCTTTCCTCTCTACAACACAACTACCAATACAAGGCTCACATCACTAAAAAACATAATGAAAGGGTTAAAGCATAAAATTTTAACGTTGTTGATCTTGTCCTTAAATTAGACTACACACATGACAAAGAAGGAAAATAATCCTAAAATTGGTGGGGCCCTTAGTAAATTACATACTTGGTCATAACACCTATTGCCTTCAAAATAATGAAGGCCATATCTTCAAAGAACCCACCAATGCACAATTCTTAAAGAAGTATTTTGCCTAGATATTTCATTATTATCATACTTTATATATGTTATCCTTATAACACTTTTTTTAGGATATCTACATGGGTCTCACCCTCTATAGCAATTTCTATTTCTATAAACCTCAGTTCCTTATTTTGGGTATTTGGGTTTCTATTTTCTCATGAATTGCATTGTAAAACCACATATAAGACCTGATATTAATCATGATTTCATTTTTTCTCATTTTTTCCATACTTTCCAATGATTTTTACACCCCCTTGGGTTTTTGTTTTGTGAGTTGCATTGTAAGATCATGGATAGGACTAGGCCTTCCTCACAAATACCATCTTTCTCATTTATTTTCACATGATTTGTGCACCCTCTCAGATTTCTATTTTATGATTTGTAGTAAAGGCCATGGATAGGACAAGGCCTTCCTCATAAAATTACACTCTTTAATTTAGTGTCCCTTGTCTATAATGTGTTCTCAAAGGTTACAATTTTATTATCTTTTGCTCTCAGCTTTAACTTTTACATCTTTTGTGGATAAAATTTACACAACAATAAAGTGTTGAATATTTTCCTACACTTCACAGTCATTGTATCCCTTTTTCACCCATTGTCACATTTTTTAAGATTTGAAGTAATTCAAATTATTTCATGTTCATTCCTCATGATTTACTTTCCTTTGATTACACTCTAGATAAACCAAGGTCAAAGTCAAGATAACAATTTTATTTCACCCGAATTAGTAAAACTCTTAGACACCATGCTCTTTAAGTTATCTTTATTAGAAACCAAGTTCAAAGTTTTCAAATGATAGTCATCTTTAGCACCTGTGTTTGGTTTTCCAAATTCATATGGAGGAGGAATAGAAAAATCCATCAATTTTTTAAAAATACAAATCATTTGAAACAAAAGGTAATGATACAAATGTTGAGGTGTGGAGCTAAAAGCTTCACCAGATGAGTAGATGCTGAAGTTGTTAGATTTACACAGTCACCAACGATGGCAAAGAGTTGACTAGTAGCTTTTGGAATTAATTATAGATCAACCGATGTTGGTCATGTGCAGATAGGTAGGGATCGACGTCAGTTACCTGTGCATCCAGAAAGTCTATTTTCATGGATGAACAGATTGTTTGCATGGTTAGATTAGCTGTTAGTTGTAAGTCCATGTTTCTATTTTTGGCAGGACTATTTTAAGCCTTTGATTAAGAGGTGTATCTAATGGTTGTGAATGCATTGCTCATGATCCCTAATCTTATATAATAGGGATAGATCTTCATAGCTTGGGTGTGTAAAAGAAAGAACAGTACAAGACATATTGTATATGTGTATCAATCCAGGTTGTTGGAATTGATTGAGAGAACTCTTGAGGGAAAGAGATCTGTACATCTGAGAGGTGTGAGAAGAAAGTGTGATTTTCTTCATTGTATTTCCTTCTGGAAGAGTTTAATACAATTTTTCAGTGTGGTTTCTTGTATCTCTTATTCTTTTCTATTTCTGATTCTAGTTACTTATTATTCTGGTTTAATTCCATGTTTATTTGCTTACATAAAAGTAATCAAGTTTGTTGGTTGATCCCCAATAAGTGGTATTAGAGCTCAGGTTGACTAACAGGTGTTTCAGATCTGGTTAGTGTTTGTTGATTACAGGTCACTCACAGGGGTTTCTGTTTGAGTGGAAGAAGCAGTGGTTGAAGAAAGTAAACTAAGAATGGAGAAGTTTAATGGCAAGAATTACCAATTATGGAGAATGCAAATCAAATATTATCTGTATCAGAAAGATCTGTACTTACCATTGGGTGGGGTTGATAGAAAGCCCACAGATATGGAAGATGAATAATGGGAAGTTCTTGATAGAAAGGCTCTTGTATCTATAAGATTGAGTCTGGCATCTACTGTGATTTGTAACTTGTCACAGGCAAAGACAACGGTAGAGTTAATGACTACTTTAGCAAATTTATATGAAAAACCCTCAGCTTCAAATAAGGTATATCTTATGAAGCAGTTATTTAATTTGCAAATGTAGGAAGGTGGATATGTATCTAATCATCTTAATGATTTCCATGGAATTGTAAATCAATTAAATTCAGTCAAAATATTTTTTGATGATGAAATTAAAGCTCTCTTAATTTTATGCTCTTTACTTGAAAGTTGACATAGTTTAGTAATGGCAGTTAGTAACACTGCATTTGCTACAAATATCTTGAAAGTAGATGATGTTGTTAGTGTAATCTTGAATGAAGAGACTCACAAGAAAAGCACAGGGGAATCATCAGGTAATGCTTTAAGTATTGAAAGCAGGGGAAGGCAAAGAGAGAAGGGCAAGCAAGGGAGATCAAGGTCTAAGTCAAAGATGAGCAATAAATCCAAATCTAGAAATGGAAAAAGAAAGATAACCTACTGAAATTGTGGAAAGAGAGGACATGCAAAGAAAGATTGTTGGTTGAAGATTAGTGAAGAGAATCAACATGAAGGTAATGAAGAAGCAAAAGTTGCAGGAATTGTTGCACAAGATGCTCTTTCACTTTCTTTGCATAATAAAATAGAATCTTGGGTTTTAGATTTTGGGGTCTCTTTCCATGCTACCCCAAATAGAGAATTTTTCAATGATTATGTCCAAGAAGATTTTGAAAAAGTTTATTTAGGGGATGATGAGCCTTGTAAAATTATTGGCAAAGGAAAAGTGTAGCTAAAATTGTAGAATGGCAACACATGGGTGTTGAAGGATGTCATGCATGTCCCAGCCCTGAAGCAAAATCTGATTTTTATAGGAAAGTTGGGTGATGAGGGTTGCACAATAACTCTCATAGTTGAATCTTGGAAGGTTACCAAGGGATCACTTGTATTAGTCATAGGTAAGAGAGTAGGTACTCTCTATTTATGTAATTATATTACTGATTATTCTCCTTCTATATTATTTACTTCAAATGTGGATGCAAAGTTGTGGCATTATAGGCTCGGCCACATGAGTGAGAAGGGAATGCAAATTCTTAAGTCAAAAGGTAAGATTTTAGATTTGAAAAGCATAGATCTAGATATTTGTGAGCATTGTGTTTTTGGAAAATAGAAGAGAGTAAGGTTTGTTAAAATTGGGTCAACAAAGAGGAAGCACAAGTTGGAGCTTGCTCACACAGACGTGTGGGGACCAACTCAGGTAGCTTCTATTGGAGGATCACAATATTATGTTACTTTCATTAATGATGCTACACGAAAGGTATGGGTATATTGCATAAAGAAGAAATCTGATGTTTTTGACACATTTAAAATTTGGAAAGCTTTGGTTGAGAATGAAACAGGTATGAGATTGAAGTGCCTTAGATCTGACAATGGTGGTGAGTTCTACAGCTATAAGTTTAGAATTTACTGCTCTATGTATGGAATGCATAGGGAAAGGATGGTTCTAAGGACACCTCAGCAAAATGGAGTTGCTAAAAGGATGAATAGAACAATATTGGAGCATGCACGAAGTATGAGATTACATGCTGGTTTACCCTTACAGTTTTGGGTAGAAGCTATAGATATTGTAGTTTACCTGATTAATAGAGGACCCTCTATAGCTCTGGATGGTGGAATTCCAGAAGAGGCATGGACAGGTAAAAAGGTAGATCTTTAATTTCTCAAAGTTTTTGGTTCTGAAGCTTTTTTGCACATTGATAAAGAAAATAAAAAGAAGTTGGATGCTAAGTCTATGAGGTGCACATTTATTGGTTATGGCTCTGGAGATTTCGGATTCCAGTTTTAGAATCTAGGAACTAACAAAATAATTAGGAGCTGTGATGTTGTTTTCAATGAAAAAGTGATGTATAGTGATTAGCTCAAGAAGCTAAAGAATTTTGAGCAGGGCCATGAAGATTTGGACGAGGTGATGATCCAAAATGAGCTTGTGGGAAAGAATAATCACAGACTAGAAAACATAGAGACTGATGTCAGTCATGTAGGAACCGATGTTGGCTATACAGGAATCAACATCGGTCAGACAGTGACCGATGTCGGTCAGGAAGGAACCGGTGTCGATCATGTGGAACTAACGTCGGTCAGTTATAGGCTTAGAGGTGACCGAGGTTGGTCACTGTCAGAGAATTTGGGCGGATAACAAGCAAAAAATGAGACTCAGACACCCATCAAGAGGTTAGTAAGGGTAAGTAAACCTCCAATTCAATATTCCTCTTCATTATTCTATTTATTGTTTACTGATGGTGGAGAACCAGAGAGTTTTGATGAAGCAACAAGTGGAATCCAAAAATCAGTGGGAGCTTGGCATGAATGAGGAAATTGATTCCTTGAAAGAGAACCAAAAATGGGATTTGGTTGAGTTGCCAGTGGGAAAGAGAGCACTAAAAAATAGATGGATGTATAGATTGAAGGAAGGAGAGAATGGATAGATGAGATATAAGGCCAAGTTGGTAGTGAAAGGATTTGCATAGAAACCAGGTATTGATTTTGGTGAAATTTTTTCTCCTGTAGTAAAACTAACTTCTATTCGAACTGTATTGTCTTTAGTTATTATTGAGGATTTGCATCTTGAGCAGCTTGATGTTAAGACAACGTTTCTGCATGGATATTTGGATGAAGAAATATATATGGATCAGTTGGAAGGATTTGAGGTCAAAGGTAAGGAGAACCTTGTGTGCAAGTTGAAGAAGAGCTTGTATGGTCTCAAGCAAGCTCCTAGACAATGGTATTTGAATTTTGATAGGTTTATGACTGAGCATGGCTATAGTAGATGTCAATTTGACCATTGTGTTTATTTTAAGAGATTGTATAATGGTAGATATATTATCCTGTTGCTGTATGTAGATGATATGCTTGTTGCAGGGTCACACATGTAGGATATTTCTGAGCTTAAGGTGAAATTAGCTCACACATTTTCCATGAAGGATTTGGGAGCAACAAATAAAATCCTTGGCATGAGTATTAAGAGAGACAGGAAAAATCACATGTTGATTTTGTCTCAAGAGGATTATGTGAACAAGGTGTTGAAAATGTTCAATATGCAGGATGCAAAACCGGTGAGTTCACCTATGGCTAGACACTTCAAGTTGAGCAAAGATCAGTGTCCTAATTCACATGATGAGGTAGAGTACATGAGTAGAGTTCCATATGCTTCCATAGTTGGGAGCTTAATGTATGCAATGGTATGTACTAGACCAAATATTGCCCAAGCAGTGGGAGTTGTTAGTAAGTATATGGCCAATATAGGGAAGGAGCACTGGAAAGTAGTCCAGTGGATTCTCAGATATCTAAGAGGGACCATTAGTAGGCATTTGTGTTATGGAGGGTCAAAAACTTCTCTACATGGTTATGTAGATTCGGATATGGTAGGTGATTTGGATGGCAGGAGAAGCACCATAGGATAGTGTTCACTGTTGGTGGAACAGTGGTTAGCTAGATTTCAAAGTTACAGAAATTTTTTGCCTTGTCTACCATAGAGGTAGAATACATTACAGTCATAGAGGCTAGCAAGGAGATGATATGGATGACACGGTTCATGGAAGAGTTGGGAAAGGAGAAAGAGAGTTGCATATTATACAATGATAGTCACAGTGCAATTCATTTGGCAAATAACTCAGCCTTTCATTCAAGAACCAAACATATACAACTTAGGTACCACTTCACAAGACATGTATTAGAGGATGGTGAGTTGAAGCTGGAAAAGATCCATACAGATGAGAACCCTACTAATATGTTAACAAAGTTGGTAACAAAGGAGAAGTTGAATCTTCATTCCACTTTTGTTGGTCTTCAAGATTGAGTTTGAAGATGGAGAAGCTAGAAGATGTTGCTGTATAGGTACTGGTGTAGCTATTTATCTCCAAGTGGGAGATTTTTGAGGTGTGGAGCTAAAAGCTTCACCAGATGAGCATATGCTGAAGTTGCTAGATTTACATAGTCACTGACGACGGCAAGGAGTCAACCAGTATCTATTGGTGTCAGTTATAGATTAGCTGACGTCGGTCATGTGCAGATAGGCAGGGACTGACGTTGGTTACCTGTGTGTCCAAAAAGTCTATTTTTGTGGATGAACAGATTGTTTGCATGATTAGATTAGCTGTTAGTTGTAAGTCCACATTTCTATTTTTGGCAGGACTATTTTAAGCCTTTGATTAAGAGGTGTATCTAATGGTTGTGAATGCATTGCTCATGATCCCTAATCTTATATAATAGGGATAGATCTTCATAGCTTGGGTGTGTAAAAGAAAGAACAGTACAAGACATTGTATATGTGTATCAATCCAGGTTGTTGGAATTGATTGAGAGAACTCTTGAGGGAAAGAGATCTGTACATCTGAGAGGTCTGAGAAGAAAGTGCAATTTTCTTCATTGTATTTCCTTCTGGAAGAGTTTAATACAAGTTTTTAGGGTGGTTTTTTGTATCTATTATTCTTTGTTGTTTCTGATTCTAGTTACTTATTATTCTGGTTTAATTCCATGTTTAGTTGCTTACATAAAAGTAATCAAGTTTGTTGGTTGATCCCCAACAACAAAGGGTAAGATACAAATTCAAAAGTCAAAATCACACCCAAATACATGATTAACAACACATATCCTATCTCCAATCAAAGTTCAAACTAAAAAAATTGAATCATAATAGAGATGATGTCCATTGGGGTATTGTAGGATAGTAGATTAGAATAGGAGAATTTGAAAAACTCTATGGTGCTACCTAATTTCTCATGCAATTACCCAATATACATAGTAGACCATGACTCTGTAAGGGGTCCTAAAGAATGGGGAACATGTTGTGGGAAAATAGGTCCATTTTAATTTTCATGCATAAAGTCTTCATGGGATGATCTTCATAGTTCATTTTATAACCCAATATTTATGTGGCTAGGATAAGTTCTTTAGTTTCCTTAATGTTGAAAGTCCTCTTTTTTTGAAAAACTTAATTTAAGTGTCTTGACTTTGACAAAGAATTTCTCTACCTTGATTTTTCCTTCATTTTTCCCCTCCACCCATTTCATTTCCACCCTTGATAGGAAAGTGTGATTCTAAATATATTTTCCCACTTCTATAATTTCCTTTTATTCACATCTTAAAAACATGATAACACTACTTAGTTTTGGTTTTATCTATCATTATAACAAAACAATATGCTTGAGTGACTATTAATTATCTTATTTATACCATTGCTCTACATTTCTAGACTTGCCTTGATTTCTTTTTCCATTTTAAAATTGTTATACCTCATTTTCTTCAGAAACCTAAGTCCATTTCTACTTTCATGTTATTTTTCCATTATTTAGTGAGGTAGGTTTGTTTCTTCTCACTCACCAATGTTATTTTCCATTTTATGCAAATTTACCATTATGTTTGAGTCAAGATAGTTATTTCTCACTCATCAATGTTATTTTACCATTTGCTTTTCCATATTTGTTTAAGGACTATTACTACTTTCATATTGATGTTTGAATACCATTTTTTGGCATGCATCCTTGGTTTGACTTGGTGAGTTTGCCTTTCTTACTTAAGGTTTATTTGTTTGAGTTTTTTAGTCTTTAATAGCGTTGGATTTTTAGCTACCTGATTTACTCCAAAATTTTGACTTGGTCATTTAGTATTATCTTAGCATTTATTACCCCATATTTCCAAATTTCCAATTACATATCATTTACACCACATTAGTTATCTTGGTTTTCCTACATTTATTTATTTTTACTATTTAGTTTGGTATCCTTGGGTTTGTCAAGTGCAGTCTATGCACCCTCCATGATCAAAACTACAAACAAAATAAAAAACCATTTAGTGATAAATCTAAGGAAAGTTATGCATACATTACTTTTATTTTCAATTATTTCTTTTTCATCCATTTACTTTCAATTACTTTGTACTTTAAAATGTTGTAATTTTTTTAGCTTCAACATTATGTGTTGCTATGTTCTTTTATCAAAACACCATCCCCTATAGCACTTGAGTATCATGTGATGAGATTTGAGTGGGAAATATGTATACACATAATATTTTCAAAATTTATCAATTACTAATACTTTCATTCTTGCATTAGCCTATTGAGTCTCAAACTCTTTGAGTGCATGTCTTAAAGGATGTACTTAGAAAGGGGTGGGTAAAACATTGGTTCTTAATAGGATTATTATCCCTATAATATGACTTATTATCAATCCAAACATCTCTTGAAAAATATTCCCTAAGCTTTACCTCCTCGTTTTTACCCCACTCTAGTCATTTTATGCTTTAATTAGCCCCTTTCTAATCCTAAAACCCTTTCCAATGGTTTATATTACACTATCAGTCCCATAAACTATGTAATCTAATTGATAAAACATATTTATGGTCTAGTTAGCCCTTGGACAACCTAAACCAAGTCCCAATTTGTTTTTATCAATAATGATATAGATTTGATCAGGTGAACCCTATCAGATAAAATTTCAAAAAGGTTTAGGGTTAAATTCATCTATATTTACACATTCATTTCACCATTCTTAGAGAGACATCAAGAGTTAATTATTCATTTGTACTTATTTAAAATTTTATTTTCTACCATTCTACTTGAGGAGTTATAGTTTAGGGTTTCTACTTAGATAATAATCTAGTCTTGTGTAAAATTATTAGATGATTTACCCTTTCTTAATGATCCTTACTAATCATAACAACCTCTTTTGAAGAACCTTTGTCCAAGGGAGAGGTTAAGTCTTGACAATTTCATCTTCAAGGTATCTCTAACTTTACTCCTCTATTTTAGTAGATATAATTAACATAAGTAATGACTTTTGAATATATTTCTCTTTCCATGCATTAGGGTTTTACCTTTACATAATTTATTTATGATTCTTTATTAATTAGTATTATCTTATGCATATTTAATTTTATGTTTACTAACCCTTATTTTGAGCCATAATATTTGGTGAACGCTAGATTATATTTTCCTTTACTTATCATTATACTTTGTGAGTATGAAAACATCAAACCTAGTTAGGGTTATTGCATAGTTTTTCTTGACTAGAGGCTTTAAAACCCTCCCTAGTGATTTTATTATGGTAAGATATCCTTTGGTTAGATCTAGTGGATCCATATTGGTCATGACCCAAAATATCTAATGTACCAACAATCTAAATTGTAAGTATGATTTATATTCTTTAACCTAGGATTGATTTATAGATCAGTTGCATTTCCATTTGCATATAATATCTAGTTGCTTCTAGGTTTCAATTTCCTTCCACTAAAAGCTAAGTTTAGTATGAATAACTAATCCTCAAACTATAGTTCACATTGAACCATAATGTCAAGTAGTTATAGATATTTTGTGATTCAAAGTTGGTTATCGTCTATATTACAAAGAAATATCAATGTAAACTTATTTGAAGAAATACAAGCATAGAGCATGGGACCTGAATAAATCCTTCATAGAATTCAACATCAAGTATGTTCCAAGATAAAAAAATTAGACATCATATTCATTATTATATTAAATTACCAACATAGCACCACTCTAGAAATAGAAGATGTATAAATTTTCTATGGAGTTACTTCATTGCCCCTCTATCCCAAACATCAAGGAGAAATTTTAGGTATTTAATGATGATGAACATATCATATAATTTATGAATAGCTATGGAGCTTTCAAATCCTAAATAATAGATGAAAAGGATGGTAAACATATGAATATAAAATATTTAGGAGAATATGGCATCCTATAACTAAAATAAAATACAAACCTATGTATATGGTCTCACTTGAGAGATATTTTGACATGGACCCACAAGATCAAAATTAGAAACAACCTAAAGTGATTGAATTTGACTTTTTCAAAGAAAGTCTAGAAACTGATCAACATATTTAACATGAGTTGCATTAAAATTGAGAAATAAAAGTTGAAGGGTATGCTAACAGAATACAAATATGTGATATATTGAACATATCAAGACCTAAAAGTCTTTTATCCTAGGGTCATCACACATACTATCCCATTGAATCTAGATCACAATACCTTTAAACATCAACAGAGGCTAGTAAATCCAATTTTGGAGCCCTTTTTTAGATGAAATTTCAAATTTATTGGATGTTAAGATCATCTTTCTAATCAGACATTCCACTTGGGTAGTTAATTTAGTGCATGTTAGGAAAAAGAATGGAGAAATAAGGTTATGCATTGACTTAAAAAAATTGAACTAGGCATTAAAGAAGGATATCTACCCTTTTCACTCTTTGGATGAGGTGATCCATATGGTTTATGGATTTGAAATCATGTCATTCATGGATGCATTATTAGTCTATAATCAAGTGCTTGTATAATCAAAATATAAAATGAAGACTACATTCACCACCAAATGGGGAATTTTTGCATATTAAATGATTCCTTTTGGCCTAATAAATGTATGAGAAACCTTCCAATGAGATATGTAATTTTCCTTTCAATGACTTGTTGGCAAGTGTATCATCATCTACATGAATAGAATATCAATGTTTTCAAATTATAAAGATGATCATACACATCATATGTATAAGGTATTTGATACATGTAGAAGATATATACTATCACTCAATCTAAACAAGGGAACCTTTAGAGTTACTAATGGACAACTAATATGCCATGTCATTACCAAGGATATGATTTATATTGACCTAAAAGAAATCCAAACCATATCCAAGTTAATTCCTCTTAATAGAAAGAAATATTTAAAGTTTTTATTTGAAAAAACAAAATTTATAAGGAAATTTATTTCTATATCTATGGAAATTATCAAGCCACTGAATGCCATGTTGAAGCAATATGATAAAATAGAGTGGATAATTGAATCCAAGAAATATTTATAGATTATCAAAATTGTAATAGCTCAAGTTATAGCTATGATCAACATGGAATTCACTATGGATTTCTTCCTTTATTCATTTGATTTAGAGCACACTATAGTATAAATACTCACACATAAGGTAGATGATAATGAACATCCAATTTAATTCATGAGTACTAATCTGAAGAATGTAGAGTTAAAGTATTCAATGATAGATAAGTAGATATATGCAATGGTTAAATTTGTGAATATGTTCAAGAATTAAATTTTAAGGAAAAATATGTATTTCATTGTCCCAAACCCAATTTCAAGCTCACGCTTGGAAATAATGAGTTGGATGAAATAAAAGAAAAGATGATGGAAAAATTATAGCAGTTTGATCAATAAATCAAACCATCAAAGATGGTGCAAGGCCAAGGAATCATTAAGCTCATGATAAAGACTAATCCACACATTTTCATTGATTAGATTAATGAGATGTAATTAAATTGTGGTGATTGATATGCCCACATCATCTACTACTTACTCTTAGGTATATATCCCCTTCAGCTAGATAGAGAAAAAAGATGAGCCTTCAGTCTTTGGTTAGATTATTATATGATTAATAAATGGAGTTTTATATCATAATAATTATGAAGGCATATATTTGAGATGCTTCTCAAAATAAGAAGCTATAAATGTCTTAAATAATTTACATTGAAGGATGGGTAGTGGATATCCCTCGAGCAATAAACTAGTTCATAATATCTTGATAATGAGGTACTAATAGCTTATAGTTTCTAAATATGCACATAATAATGTTAGGATATGCCATCAATGCTAGGTGTTTGTAAAAAGTGAAGTTCATGATATCATGCCTTTATAATCAGTCATTGAGGGATACATTTTTAATCAATGGGGCCTTGACTTTATTGGGGTGATTAATAAAAATTATTTAGTAGGACATAAATTCATCTTAATAGCTAATGATTATTGTACCAAATATAAAAACTTTGAAGCCACAAAGAATTCCAGAGCATAATATGTGATCAAAATCCTATAAAAAAAACATACTAACTAGGTTTGGTACTCCACTCTCCTTGGTTTTTGATAATATTCTAGCCTTTTAATCAATTAATTCATAGAGTGGGTCCTTGATAACCAAAATTTCAATCAAGTTTTCATATAATTAACATCCTCAAGGGAATGGACTACTTGAGTCCACAAATAATAATCTAATAGATGCCATCAAGAATTCAACACAAGATAAACCAAGATAATGGCATTTATTATTGAAGTATGCACATTTGGTAGACTGAACAAGATATAAGAATGCCCTTAAGGCTTCACCTTTCCTAATAGTATATGAAAAACAACCATTTTTCCCATCACTCTTAAAATACCAATGTAATAGTTTATACGAGAGTATATAGGAGAATATGAAATAATCCAATCTAGACTATTTGACATAGTTCATATGGAAGATGCATGAATTGAAGTAGTGTATATCTTTAGTAAATGCCAAGACATTAACAAAAGGTGGTTAGATAAAATATTTAAAATCAAGGATTTCATAATTTTTAAACTACTAATATTATGAGATAAGACACAATAAAATAAAGTACATCATGATAAGTTCACTCCCTTATGGATGGGTCCATACTAGATATCTAAAATACTAGGTAAGAATGCATTTCATTTGAAGGAACTCCAAGGTAATGACCTCAATTTTCTAGTCAATAGATTATTTTTAAAGTATTATTTCACGGATACTCTAATTGGAGACACTTATGAATGATGAAATGGATGCATGTATATGTAGGGTTATAATAGATTTATTTCTTTCTCTAATAGATTTCCTACTTTATAGGTTAATCTTTCATGTTTTCATAGATTAGTTTCCTACTTCATGTCATTTGATTTCATAGTTAGTGTTGTTGATTTCTAGCTTAATTTTATTAAAAATATAAAAGTTACAATTAATTTCATATAATAGGGTTATGAAAGACCTAACAAAATCAAGGGGATGACATAAGAGGGAGCATAGTTGAAACTTACTAGGATTTATTCTGGTAGTATTTAGAATTCTAAACTTGAGGTATGTGTTATGACTAAATTAAATTATACCTAGATTGAATATGTTCATTGGACCTTTAGAATTTAATCTAATATACTCATGAAAATTTTGTAAAGACTTTTCCTTTACAAAGACCAATTACATCATTATATGTTAAAACATGGATGAAAGATAATAAAAATTGAAATTAATGAACACTAACAGGGACATATTAATAAAAAATAAGTATCTTTATATATACATATGCCTAGTCAATGGTGATTCCCAACCCTTATTCCACTTATGATTAAAAATAATTCAAACTTATGGAGGAAGGATGATTCAATCAACTTCTATCAGGGATATAGTCACCTCAATGTCAATATAGTAATGTTTAGAGTAGAATTAGAGGTATATTCATTAGGGATATAGATTATTATCTAGCAAAATATCAATGCTTAGGATGACCTTATTATTTTTGAAAGGAAATCAAAATGAAAACTATAGTTTATGTCCATGTCTCTATCAAAACTCTCATATAAAGAGGTAAAACAAGTATCACAAAATCGTACACATATCCTATGATGAAAATATTTAGTATGTTTCATAAGGAAAGTTTGAGTTTGTTTTAACTAATTGGTTTACTTATTATTTTCCTATTGGGATTATAATTATAAAATTATGCATTAAGTGAGATTCTAGGTTCTCAAATACTCTAGATTTTTCCCCACTAATTTTTCATTTATCATGCCCCAATGCACCCCATATTTTTTAAATTAAAATAAGGACACACTATTGTTTTAAAATATTTTTTCAAAGTCATATGAACCTTAGAAGTCCATGAAATTCATTTTTAATACATAATTCTAAGGTTGTTTTCAAAATCTAAGTCAAAGTTCTATATTTTCAAAAGAAATAAAATAAAAGCTTGGGTGTTATTCATGATTTATGTATAACATTGGATTTTTATATTTTGTCCAAAGTTGAACTTATGATTTTATTGGGATAATGAGCTAATATGTTGTGTTTTATTATATCTCATTTTCTATATAAATTTAGGGCCTTTTTCAAGACATATTATAGACCATGAGGCCTTACCCTCACTATATTCTCTATAGTTTTGAGATCAACACAAATAGTAGGATCACTATCCTTTACAATCCCTCAACTTTTAAAAATATGCAAGGTTACACAACCTAGGGTTTTGAGATCAAGACAAGTGGAATCATCACATTGATTATGGTTCAACATAATCAAATGAAATTTATATGTATTTAAGGTATCTAAGTCATCAAAAGTCATCTATGAGGCAAGATATTTTTTACTTGAGATAAAATTGGTTTCATAAAAAATCCTAAGTAGTCCAAGTCTCTGTAACCCTGAGTTCATGAAATCTGGCATAATCCTATAGACTCAAAACCTAGAAGATCAAGATAGGTCTAATATATTCTGAGTTTATGGTACCTCAAGATAGTTACAAGTGGCACAATCCCATTCACTTGGATCCCTCTAGGATATATACAAATTCAATGTCCAAGGATCCCAATATCTCTAAGTCTCTGATATCTTACCACATGTTGACAATACTGGACACCCAGAGCCCATATAGAAGATGTATATAGTCCAAAGATTCAAAATATCCTAGATCTTATGGATTATGCCAAGTGGCACAATATCATTAATTCATATCTTGTAGATAATTTAAATTAAGATTTTAAGGCTAAAGACTTTAGGTAAATGAGATGAAGACAATTTTTAAAATTAAGGATATGTATGGCTAGAATGAAAATAAAGGATTCAACAACTAATTAAAAGGCCAATAAATGGGAAATCAACACATGTCTTAAAGTGGTGATTGAGAATTCAAAGTTAACTAAATTTTTTTATATAGAATAAAATAACCCACCAAAGATGATACGAAAATTTAAATCAAAATGAGAACAAAATCAAAAGTTTTTATTTTCTTTAATGTCACATGAATTTTTCAATAAAGATATAGAATTTGGTAATGTATGTAGAATGCAAACAATGTCAAGTCACTTCAACATTAATCTACAAGTTATATATTGTGATTTTAAGCTCTCAAACAACTAAAAGCCCTAGTTTTTTCTATGAATTTACAAGTTCTTTTTGTTAATCTATATTCTAAAAAAATTTATAGTATAAAATGGATCCTTCAAAATAAACATGTAGTTAGGCCCCCTCCTTATAATCCATTTATAGTAGTATTAAATATATAAGTAATGTTGTTGATAAGAGTGACCTCAATTTCAATTTCCCCCATGATTTGGATATCTAGAATGTGGTGGATTCCATAACACCATTTTCCTCATAGGATAATTTATCTTAGGAGTGACAATATATTAGTGAATTTATACCAATAAAAAACATGATATTACATGATGTAGTGGAAAAATCTAAGCTAATGTCATGTATAGACTTAATTCATGATTTATTATTTAATAGTTCTTGCATTGGAAGTTGATTTCATCTCATAACATGTAAAACTATAGTTTATTATGTTTCTAAAGAAGCATTTAAGATATATCAAAGAATTACAATTCCTGAAGCCACTTACAACTAGGTTTTAACCAATGTGTGAATGGAACAAATCATTGTAAAAGGAAAATTGAAATAATGGTTAAAAAAAGGTGAGAAATTAAATCTTAAAAGGATTTATTTCCTCCAATGCCATAATTAATTTTAGACCATGTATTAGGGTAGTAATGGCACATTTGAATAGGCTATATGGTTTTCCAATTATCACCTATATAAATGTGTAATGGCTGCCATTACTGGATATCCTCTTAACCTCAGACAAAATTTTAGTACTAGGGGAGGTTATTAGTGTTGGATTAAAGGAGAGAATGTTTAGGTTGATTAATGGAAATTTATATATGATGTCTTATTTATTTTATTCAATCATTGAGATGGTCCAAAAAAATCATGGGGAACCATGGGATCCATTTACCAAATATATAGATAACAAAATTTATGATGATTATTCTTTCTTGCATGTTTATAAGTTTAGGAAATAAATCAGTAAAATCTGTGAAGATTTTTATCCTTAGAATATATTAGGACATTTATATAAATCTGATATCCAAATTATCCTAAAACTTGAGATGGAGAATATCCAAAATGAGATATTATTGGTATTATCTAGACTTTACCATTATTATAATTGAAGGGACCAGATCCCCCAGTATTTGCCACGCCATGTCCTACATAAGGTGGAAGAATAATAAATTTCACATCAATTAAAAAATAGTGTGGATGAGAATCTTGGTACCAATCACCAATATTATTATCAAAAAATTCCCCTAAGAATTGGATAACTTCAGTTTGTAGTGAGGGAGCACCTCAACCTAGTAGGAAACATTAGGGCTCATAATGAATTAAGGGTGGTTGAATACATAGAGTGGGACCCTAGGGAAAGAATTAGGAATTATATTAAGTACCTCAAAGAGAAGAAGGATATTAAAATTAATTATGGTCATGATTCATTTGAGCATGATTACATATTTTTGAATTCTGTAGATGATTCTAAAGTTTGGACCCGCATGAAGAATCACAATGTGTGAATGATCATTGCTCAAGTAATCCAATATAAACCTAAAATAACTAAAGAGTGATAAAATGAAATAATGAGAGAATTAAAAAACCATGGGATCATCAACAGCCTCAAACAAAGTCCCAAGGCTCAAATTAATAGTATCATCTTTCCTATCCTACATAAAATCAAACTAATCTATTAGAGGGATAGCCTGGTATCTAAAGGAAAGATAATCTTAAAATTAGGAAGGACATTATCAAAGGTCTCCCCAGTTTTGATTTGGTCCCCACTTGTCTAGTTACTACCAATTTGGACACAAAAACCATAGTTGTGAGGACTTTACCTACTCTATATGGATAAACAAGGGCATTTTATCGGGTACCTCTATCCCTAATTTTTACATTCACACAATTAAGTCTCCTTGAGTTTATACAAAATTATTTTTTAACTCTTCTATCTACTCCTCCTTCCCCTCAAACATCTCCAATGAGTCAATATTCACCAACTACCACAAGTGAGGAGACATATTCCTAAATATTACCTACTATAATGGTTTCCTCTCTATCCACTCTTGCCTCTAACACCATAATTTCACTACCCATACCTTCACCACCTACATTAGTAGTTCCTACTACTATTTCTCCTTTATTAGTTTCATCTTCCCCTTCATGTCCTATTCTCTCCAAGATTACTCACCAAGGGAAATCTAAAATTATTCTAATCTCTTTTAGAACTTAATAGGTGGAAGAAATACCATCATCATATCTATCTACCTCAAGAAGACCCTTTGATATGGAATCAATGGAAGAACCTGAACATGTGATTTCACTATTGGATTACCAAATATATAAGGAAGAAGAAAATGTAGAAGCTATAAGGGGATCACAATATAAATTGATTGAAGAAAATAATAGATTGAAATACATCAAGAGGCAGATCTACAAAAAATAATATAAATAAACTTAAGAAGTCTATATGAAGAAGAAACTTCAGCTGGAACATAAAGCCAATAGATTTTTATTGAATAATAAAGGTAGACCATTAATAAGGTAGCTTCCTTTCTTATTTCTTCCTTTTTGGTTGCAAATACTCAGGTTGTTAAACACCTACTACTCTTATAGCCACCCCATTTCTCCATATCATTCATTGAAAGAATAGTTTTTGAAAACTAAGTCATTATATGCTCATACTAGTTTTGAAGAGGTTGGGAAAAAACATTTTAATTATATTGATTCTTCCATTATTTACACTTTAACCCAAATAAAATCTCCCAAAAGAGTGTATATTTGGAGGATTTGGCACTAATTTTCATTTTTAACCCTCAAGGGCCATCTATTACTCCAAAATACTCATCTTAATTAGTGTTACTTTATCCACAATATTCACCTACACAATATACTACAATGACATTTTTGAAAACCCCAGAGTAGATAAAGTATATGGGATAAAATACACCTCATAGAGAAGTATTACAATGGCAAAGTATCATTCAATCACCTATCCAATTTTACATCAAAATAAGTGCCTTAATGCCACCTTTAATAATTACTCCACCTTCTAATTCTATAGATATAAACTAACCTTAAGAATAATGGGCAGTCATTGTGCCTCAATGGGTTAAAGAGTTATAAGACCAGAGAGGGAATAGACAAAACTTGGTACTCACAAAGTTACCCATAATATCAACCCATTTTTACAAGTGGTACAATTCAAAGGATGAGAAAGAGGAAAGTGGTAAACACTAAAGCAAATGAGGAAATATTGTTATAAAAAATAGAAAGCTTATTCCCTTTGGCCAAGAATCCTAAAAGGAGTCCTAATGATCCCAATGAACATAAATGAGACTTTTTATCTTTCATGAATTTATGTGGTGAGGCCCTAAAATAAATGTATACAAGTCAAGAACAAGCACAGTAGAGGATTTTATAGAGATAAATCATTTAGGCTCCCCAATAAATTATGGACAATGTCCAAAGTTCATCCAATAGATTGTACAATATTTTTAATATCATTTGAGTCTCTTGGGGTGAGTCCCAGTCTGAAAGAGTAAAGGTGATAATACCTTAGAACCAATTGAAATAAATTTAAGAAACTCAAATTATTGGTTCAGTACACAAGGAAAAGTGCATATAATCCTTTAAACCTAATGTCTACCTAGGATGTAGTATGGGATGTGAATCATGTGATTTAAAAGAGAGATGGTGCCTTTATTTAACATACATATATGAAATCCTTGATAGTGCATCTTGTAGGCCTAAAAAAGGAGGCCATGGAGATATTAAAAGATACAAGTGCTAGATATGTGTTAATCTCCATTAGGTAGTTGGTAAATAGGCCTTTTGAATATTTTTATTAAGGTAGTTGTATATAGATTCAATAAAGAATTCAATGGAAATTTTTATAAAACCAATGAAGAAATTATGTAGTTGAGTAATTTTATAAAAGATAAAGTAACTGAGGTGAAAAATCTTAGATCAAGTTTCAAGGCCTATGAAACTGATCATATAAGGTTGTTGAGTAAAGTTATCAAAGTATTTAAAACTTATATGATTAATTTTTATATTATGAATAAATAATTTAAATTTTATTATACATTATATGAGAATATTAAGACTAAAAATGAGGCTTCCAAGTTAGTATCAAGAATTTAGCCAACAACAATTATTGTCACATCAATGAAAGTACCAGTTCACACTATTGTGTTTACATCAACATAAGGCCCTCAATTCTCTAGATATGTAGTAACACACACTATAATGGGACCAATTTTGATTCCTCAAGGGACCATAATGGTTACTATAGTTATTTCAATTCTAACATATGTAATTCAAGCATTTTCCTCTCCTGGTGGTGCCACATCAAGAACAACTTAGATATATATGCATTTTCATGTTTTAAATTAAGTTTGTATTTATGGTGTATAATTTATTGGAATATATGTATTATATTTGATAGATTTGATTGAGGAGTTTTATTTATATGTAAACCTTTCATACATGCATGTTATACATAAATTTTGACACATAATTATAAATGTAAATTTAGACTTCACTTTGAGGATGATCACCCATCCCCAAGCCTATAAAAAATTTTATACTCCCAATTCTAAAGGGAGGATAATTTTGGTTGTTAATATTAATATGAAAATTTGAGGATTATTATAAAATTTGTCTTGATGTGTAAATCTTGTTCTTCTCCAAATCTTGTATTTCATTGAAGTTACATCACCCTATTGATTTAGTTTATAAAGTGTAAATGAGTGTTTCTTTCAATATATTTATTTAATTTGTGATATTTGTAATTTGAATGTTTTTTTTAATAACCATTATCTCCCTTTATAGATGTGCAATTTCAATCTTACAAATACACCAACCTTTTATTAGGTAAATTCAAGTTCATTGTATTTGTTCCTTTGGACTCCTAACTATATTTATTTGTTTTTAATGATATTATCAACCTATAAAAATAATTCTTATTCACTTGTCAAAATTATGGTTTAGATACTAGTTTAAAAAGGTTTAATATGTTTTTGACCTAAAAAACCCTTATTTTCTACCCTACCTATCTTCATTTTTAGTTCATTTTTATCTTTCCCACTTTAGGTTAGATTCATCACCAATCCATAGATTCCAAATGAGGTTTAGACTCATGTCATACTCGAAACATATAAGGTAAATAATTACTCCAATCATTTATATTCTACCACTCAGTTATTTCTAAAACCAAATACCTTTCAACTCATGCCTTGGATTGAATATTTATTCACCAATCCTAAAACATTAGAAGCTACCTTGTAAAACTCCCAAGTTTGCATAAAAGCCACATCAAAAAAATTCTATGTGGAGTTTGTGTTGTTTTTATCCATATCACACACTTACCTATTTGTGTTATATGTCATGATCCATATTAGGTACCTTATTTCATATTTTATTATTTAATTATTATATGAATGATTCTTATTACCATGTGACTAATTTATATATCTATCTTGATATGACACTTATGAGTCATACACTATATGTTTCATTTATACTTTGATGACATATTCATTAATAAAATTACATATTATCTAGATGTTAGAACATGATTCAAAATTATTATATCTTTATACATAACATGATGTGGTTAACACTTTTATTTCAATATGATTAATTTAAAGGATTCATTCCCCATATTAAAAGGGGGTCATATTAGTAGAATTTTCTTAGAGATTTAAGCCTCCATTTATAGAATTTTCAAAATTTGGGTCATATTACATGACTCAAAGTGTTAAGATTAGTTGAAATTAATAGTATGGTTCATATTATGGGTCAAATGTTCATAAATTGATATAGATTAAGGGGAATATGAGATGCATATGTAGACATTTAATATGAGCTTAAGTTACTTTTTTTTTAAATATTTTTTAGATTTGGGACAAAATGAGATATATAAGTATAGATTTATATATCATGTTGGTGATTATTGGATTAGATTTTGGGGCATGAACATTTTTCAAACACACACAATTTTTTTAAAAAAAATTTAATATCATGGAATTGATGTGACATTGATGGTACAAAATGTTACATATTAAATCTATAAGTCTATATGTAATGGTTGATTCACCTTATATGATCTTGACATATTTTCACCCTTTCATATTTAGGTTAAAGATCATTTAAAGGAGTATTTTGGTTGAGGTTCAACATCACTTAGTGGCCTATCACTAATCTCAAGGATTGAGGCATTTAGTTTACCAACTAAGGGCCTTTCCTTAATTCAATTTCCCATTAGGGCATGAAATATTGTTTCTATAATTTATTTAAAAAGAATCCCAATATCCAATTCTTTAGTAGGAATCATCATGTCCAAAAATGTCATAAGGAAACATGATTCACCCATGTAAAGGTGTATTTATTACATGCTCTTTAAGTTTAAAAATTTTCATTTTTATTTCAAAATTTAATTTCATATTCAAACATTGATTTTTACATTTTCACTGCAATCATTCTTGGATAAATATGTACACTTAGATCCTTATTCCAAATATAAAGTGTGTTATACACATTATTAAATTTTTTTATCCTTTTACAATAACATTGTATTTCATTTAAATATTATTATAAAATGGGGCATTTATTGATAATAAAATATAGTGTTGGACACTTGGAATGCCAATCATGACCTAACTTAACATTACATGAATTTTTCGTACACATGGCTCATGAACATCCTTATATTATATCCACATGCTTTCTATGGGTTTAACCTTCCTAAATTTCTATCAGTCACCTACATGTATCTGATAGTTTTTTCCTAGCCTACTTAAAATCATACTCACACTATCTCCATATTTTCAAATAAGTATTCATGAATTTTTGTACAAATCTAAATAAATCATACATGTGCAAATTTTTTAAAATTATAAAATTATCATAAATATCACCACACCAAGAAACAATCATTTATATAATTAAAATTATCTTTATGGTTTGGCTAGTAAAATTTTCATGTTAGTGGTATGATAGATTACCCATAGTGTCACATAAAATTACAAAGTAGGTATAACCCTATTTGATAATATTGCATCATCAATAAATCCTTTTATAACACTTGAACATTCAAAGGGACTACCCTAAATTTTCTAATTCAAAAATTAGTCACAATGAGGAATCCCAAGATAAGTCTAAAGTTCCTAAGCCAATTTACTCATTTCTAAGTGTCTAAATCTAGATTACATGTTTAATTCATTAAAGGAGAACCATTTCACATATATAGCTAATGGGAAATACTATGTTCCATTTTAATTTTCTCTTTAGATTATTTGATACATAGACAATGCTCATTAATTCATTAGGGAGTGGTTAAGGTCATCTCAACCTATCTTATTTCATTATTTTAGGTCTTAAAATAGTTTAGAAATTTAGACTATGTTTTTCAAAAGAAGGAAACAATTTTTGGATACAAATCACATATATAGCCCTTAATGTCACACATAATAATCAAGAACATAGTCTTATGTTGAAATAAAGAAGCATTGTCTACCTAGATGAATCTGATAGTATATAGACATTTTAATTTTATATAAGTATCTATATATTATTTTATTTATCTAGGCATTTCTAGACACCTAATTATCAATCTGAAAAACTAGCATTCTACTTCCAACCATTATTATCACCTTCACACTATTTTATTCCTTCACACAATAGTAACATACTAAGCATATTAATTCATTGGGTCATTTATATTTATATAAAGTACACTTATTAAATCATATTCAACATTTACATTTAGATTTATATATTATTATCATATATCCTATGATTTATATAGTTTAAATTTGTATTCCTGTTTAGAAAACTAATTCAAAAAATAAGGTAGAACAAAGATGAATAATATAGATTGTGGATATAATCCTAAAACATATTCTAATAAAAATTTAAGATTAAAAAGGTTTCAAATCTAAGAAAAATAATACTAATAAGGTGGATAAAGTAACAGTTAATGTAATTTCACATCCCAATACTAGGCTTATTATTTTGGCTCTACAAAGAAGGAATTTTATGTAATTATATAAATACCCTAATAATATATTATAGAGACTAATTGATTAAATTATCATATCTCTCCATATGTTAATGGAGTTTAATATAAATATGTCATAACCTAAGAGGTTATATGTTAATGTATTTTGTGATTGGCATAGATCCAAGAGACACTGTATGAATAAATGCTTTGGGTTACGACATATAAAATAAGATTAGTTAAGGGTAAATTTAATGTCAATACACCTAATAATTCATTAATATCACAACCTAATATGAAATTAAATATATTTTATGGTCCTTTTTCCAAATCATACAAAAATTGAGACCAAGACAAATCCTAAGGTGTATATGGCTTACACATCACATCCTTATCTTACTTTATATGCTTCGAGGACTAATGAGGATCATGCTATAGATGTTATTATTGATAAATTTAAGGATAAACAAGTACATAAGCCTATAATCACATTCAATGATCATGTTATTATTGATTATCACTCTATCAATGTGCCCTTGTAGATTACAAATCCAAGAGAGGTTAGCCAATATTTTAGTGAACAAAACCAAAATGAACTTGAAGAACTAGAATCTCAAACCTAATACATAGGTTGAGATATGTGGAAAACAAATAAT
This sequence comes from Torreya grandis, assembly GCA_037957365.1. NCBI lineage: Eukaryota > Viridiplantae > Streptophyta > Pinopsida > Cupressales > Taxaceae > Torreya > Torreya grandis. The sequence goes on from JARHVA010000828.1 coordinate 4,056,007, forward strand.
AATTACACATTATAAGGTATAAATTTTTTTTTTACCTCATTAGAATATTTTCTTGAGAACCAGTCTTAATATGTTGAGATCATCTTATAGGCTATGGATTCTTTGGCAATGTTTGATTCTGCATGTGGGAAACACCTATCCTTGTCTACACTTGATTATTGGTTTGGATTGTAATTTACATGAGAATTAGTTGAATCTTATTATATAATTTGGTAGAGTAATATTGCATGAAAAAGATTATCTATAATGGCCAAAGACCCTTTTATTTATAAACCTTTTGGATGTTGGTGAACCATTTATTTGAGATAGAGATAAATGGTGGAGGATGAGTCCTCAAAATATTGATCACCCACATGGAAAGTGTAATATACGTCATTTAAGGCCTATTGGAAGAAAAGTGAAATCATTAGTCCTCTTGGAGTGTGTGAGAGAGGTGTAAGAGAAAGAGTGTGTAAGAGGGGACTAAGAAATTATCTTAAGTGTGTAATTTAAGTGTAATACATGACATAAAATTTGACTTATTTCACACTTTTATTTATGATGTCATCCATTTATGAGGTAATATTCCAATTTTAAATTTAAGAAAAATAAGATAATTCTAAATCCAAGGATTTTCCTATTAGAAGATTGATTAAACTTGATTGAGTGGGATTAATAAATAATTATAAGAATGATGTCTTTTTATAATGTTTCTATTTTTCAATCAAGTATTCACTTAATTTTATTGTTAAAAATATTTCAAATGTTTTATTTAATTTAGGATGCACTTGGTAAGATTAATGATGCAATACGATCCATTGCCCCAATTAAGGATGCATCATTATGATTTTATGTTAAACTGGTAATTATGCAGGTGAATTAGGGATAGTGGTGATTTTATGTTAAATGTACATGTGATTATAAAAATTCAATATTTATTGTCATTTATAAATGAAAGTAAATAAAATGAAGTGTCTACATTTTTACCCTATTTGAGAAGGTGTTACGAGACACTAGACATAGTGACATCTTTTAAAAGAATGAAAAAGTTGTTAAGAAGAAATGTTATAATGCTTGAGGAATAATGTTTTCACTCTTATCATTTAAAAATTATGATTTTTTAAACTCAAATTTATGCCCCAAAGGGAACTTCATTATCCTTGGATTCCCCCTCAATGGGATGGTTGGGGAATAAATTTAAATATATGGGCCATCAAAAAGGAGAGGATTAAGCAAGAATGGGAGAAATATGTGGGCTTGGAACTAGAATAAAGACTAGATGATGGAACTTGATCCAAAGAGGATGGTCTTTATTTATCATAATAATGTGACCTAATAGGGTGGATTTGATATTTTATTTGAGTTTCCCTAGTAGGGAAAATCTGATCATTGATCGGTCTAAATGGTTTACCCTAGTATGATATATTTTATCTTTAACAAATGATGATTAGGAAATTGAATAATTGGTTGGAGGATGGTATACAAGGAGATATTTTTGCTACAAAATTGCATGTAAGACTTCTATCACTTGATTTTTTATGAATCATAAAATGATATGTATCATGATAAAAAACACCATGATGACTAGGTCATAATGTGCATAAAGACTTACCCCCGATCTAATATACAATTGAAAATAATTCACCAATGATAAAAATCACAATTAAATTGTTTTAATATTCTAATGGGTAGACACAATAATGAATATATAATAGGAATCACCATGATGATGAACCCACTGACATAGGGGACTAAGTCAAGGTGATAATAAAAAAGGGAACAAATAAGCATGCAGAGAAACAATCAAACACAAACTAAAAATAAAAGAAATAAAAAGTATCATGTTGCTCAAGATGAAAATCAAAGAAATGCATCAAGAACAATAAAATATAATAATCATTGATAAACACACAAAAACACCATAAAATAAGGAATTATTGAATCATTTGTGCATTTGTGAATGTAAGGTGTTACTATTGGATATTTTACCCCTAAGATATAGAGAGTAACTGACATGACAAGATGAAAACTTAGACAAAAGGGGGGAATAGAAGAAATGGGAAGGGGTGGCGAAGTTTACTCCAAAATTTCATGTAAGTGGATGCTACCTACATAGTCCAATATACTTTAGGCCAAATGTAGTTCTCGCAGGGTTGTGGGAAAGAGTAAAAATCATGATAAGTGATAAACTTGATTATAGACGAAGAATAAGAAAAGTATACTCACAAAATGATGAGAGAATTCAAGGTAAATCATGAAAAGTGAAATGGTAAGAAGATTGGTTGAATTGAATCAAGATGCCCCATGTATATAAGTATTGCCTACATAGTCCATGTGGACTTGAGGCCAATAGAGTTATCCTAGAAATGGGAGGGTAAATGAAAGAATTATAATGGTAAATTAGAAATGATCATGGCTAGATAAAGGGTTATTACCCAACAAATATAGTAAATCATGCCATCTAAAATAGAGCCAAATTATAATGGTGAATAAGATGATAAAATAAGTAGATATTTTATGGTTTTATATCTCTCATGGATATTTGAAGCGCTTTTTAAACTTTTTTGTGTTTTTAGGTTATTTTTGGGATTTTATAAATTTTAAGGTTTATTAGACTATTATAAACATTTTTTTGTTTTAAAATCTCAAATCAATGGAGGATTATGAGATGTTAAATATTTTAAATCATAAAAAAATGAGAGCATAACTTAGATTGATTGAAAAATGGTGAGATCATAGATTAGGTTGTTCACAAAATGGTGAGAGAATGGCTTAAATTTCTCATAAAATAGTTAAAGCATGGAGAAAGGGTGACAAAGATGACCTCAAAATTTGAGAACTAATTACATAGTCCAAATAGACCTTAGGTCAATGTATTTTAACCCACAACAGATGATATTATGAATGAATAGTATGGTTTAAAAATAGTAATGGCATAGGAACATAACAATTTGTACATGATAATGAATGACAATGAGGGAAAGGACTAGGTGTCTCCAAGGACCATGTCACATGAGAACCAAATGTATCCAATCATGAAATTATCATGAAAATTATAGGTTAAAATGTTTCCCAAATAGGTCTAAATATACTTTCAACTTTCATAACAAGGTAAAAATGGGAAGAATAATACTCAAAATAAGATGGGTTAGGATGAATAGGATTGAATGGATAAAATGGCTTGAATGTCAATAGACTAAAATGGCCAATATGGTTTGAATATATTGGTATATAATGTATATAGGTCTTCCCCTAAGTGTCAAGGTATTTATAGACAAAAAATTATTCACACATGATGTCAGAAACCTAGTTTTAGTCATGACACTTGCCCAAAGTGTCACAAACATGTTTTATATAGTTGGATGAATTATTTCTCTTCCATTTTTTATTATTTTTTACTTTTGGTTGATTTTTTTATATTTTTTGGATTTTATAGCATCTCAACTCAATAGAGGATTATGATATGCATAATGTGGACCCTTTGTTGTCTAACTGATACATAGTTAGATTGGTTTATTTATCTTAATCATGTTGTTGATGTGAAAAAGATGACTACTCTAGTGATATTCATTGGTTGCTAATTATACTTCCTAGAAACCTCTAAAAAATATTTCTTCATAGCCTATAAAAAAAGAGTGCTACTAAGAAGGGTAAATGAGGGTAGGCATTGTATGCAATTAGAAATGCATTAAATCCATAAATCAATCCTAGCTCAGAGAAGATAGATCCTACTTATAGTTTTGATTGGGAATACATTAGATAATAGAGGACATGACCAATATGTGGATCCTCTAGACCTAATCAAGGGATCTATTATCATAATAATGTCATTAGGGAGGGTTCTAAAGCCTCTAATCAAGAAAAATCATATAATAACCCTAATTAAGTCCTATGTTTTCATATTCACTATACTAATAACAAATAAAGCAAAGAAATCTAATCTAGTGCTCACCAAATCTTGTGGCACAAAGTGGGGGTTAGTAAACAAATGAAAGTAAACATGCATAAAATAATCCTAATTAAGATATGTATAGGTAAAACCCTAATGTATGGAGAAAAAGAGTAATATTATTCAAAAGCCAATACCTATACTACTTCTATCTACTAGAAAGAGGAGAAAAGTTAGAGATACCTAGAAAATGAACCCATCAAGGATCAATCTCTCCCTTAGCCAAAAGTGTTTCATAATAAGTTATTGTGGTTTGTAAGCATCAATAAGAAAGGCTAAAGAATCCAAGACTTCTCCACAAGACTATATTATTCTGCAAGTAAAAACCCTAAGCTAAGAATCCTAAAGTAAAATTATGGAAAGAGCATATTATAAATACTAAAAAATGAATAATAACTTGATGTCTCCATAATAATGACAATATGGATGTGTTTAACCCTAAACCCTTTTAAAAATTTTCACTGATAGTGTTGACCCAATCGACCTAGTATCATTATTGACAAAAACTCACTAGGTCATGGTCTAGATCAACCAAGAGCTAACTTATATGCTAAATGAGTTTCACCAATCATATTACAAGTTTGAACTAGTCAACCTAGTCATTTAAACTATCAAAATAGGTTTTAGGTTAGAAAAAGGGGTATGCAAGGTGGTAAAAGATTGGAGGAGTGTGTAAAAGAGGAGTAATAGATTAGGGGAATGTTTTTAGAAGTTGGTTGGATTGATAATAAGTGGAAATAAGGTAAAATAATCTTATAAAGCACCAATTCTCTACCCATGCCTTTCTTTATGTACCCTTTAGGGCATGCACTCAGAGAGATTGAGACTTGATGGGTTCTTACAATATAAAAAACATCAATAATTGATAAAATTTGAAAATATTAAGTGTATACATATGCCCCAATCGAAGCTCATCTTGTGTCATGTAGGTGAAATAGGGTATGGTTCTTTAAGAAAGAACATAGTAACACATAATGTTGAGGCTAAAAAAAATGTTGCAGTATTTTAAAAAAAACTAAAATTAAATGATGGACATGGAAATAATTGAAAAGTAAATGTGAAGTGTACCTTGACTTACCTTTATCATTGGATGGTTATCTAATATTTTTTTAGTTTTGATTATGGAGGGCATAGATACTTCTTTCAAAAAACCTAAGAATATAAAACTAAAGAGCAAAAACAAAAAAAATGTAGGAAAGCCAAGATAACTAGTTTATGTGGATGAGACATACTTAGAAATTTGGTAAGCTGGGGTGATAAGTGCTACGTTAAACCAAATAACCATGTCAAAATTTAGAGTAAATCAAGTAAACAAAAATCTAGGGATACTAAATACTATGAAACTCAAACAAGTAAACCTTAAGTAAGAAAGACAAACTCACCAAGTCAAACTAAGGATACATGTCAAAAATATGGTAATCAAACATCAATCTAAAATTAGAAACAAACCTTACTTAAAAAAATATGGGCAAGAAAAAATTGTAAAACAACATTGATGAGTGAGAAGTAACAATCCTTACTCAATCATCAATGGAAAAATATGCATAAAAGGGAAAATAACATTGGTGAGTGAGAAGTAACAAGCCAACCTCGCTCAACAATGGAAAGAGTACATGAAATTAGAAATGAACTCTAATGTCTGCCAAAAAGGGTATTATAACAATGAAAAATGGTAAAAATAAATCAAAATGATTCTAGAAATGTAGAGCCATGGTGTAAATAAAATAATCCATAGTTGCTCAAAACATGTTGTTTTGCTCTTAAGGATAGATAAAACTGAAACAAAGTAGTGCTATCATGTTTTTAAGATGTGGAGAAGAAGGAAGTAGAGAAAAGGGAAAACATATTTAGAATCACAATTTGCTTATCAAGGGGGGAATAAAATGGGTGGAGTGCAAAATGAAGGAAAAACCAAGTTATAGGAACTCTTTATTGAAGCCAAGACACTCAAATTAGGTTTGTCAAAATAAGAGGACTATTGACCTTAAAGACTCTGAAGAAATTCTCTTAGCCACACAAGTCTTAGGTCAAAAAATGAAGTATGTAAATCTTCCCATGAAGGCTATATACATGGAAATTAAAATAGACATGCCTTCCCACAATATGTTCCCTATTATTTAGGACACCTTACATAACCATCAGTCTACTACAAAGTTAGGTACATGTGTGAGAAAGTAGGTAGAATCATAGAGTTTGTTGAATTATCATATTATAATCTACCAGCCTACCACACCCCAATGGACCTTAGCTATATTTTGAGGCCAACTATGGAGTTTAAGCTTTGATTTAGAGATAGGATATGTGCTTGTAATCATGTCTTTTAGTGTGATTTTAACTTTCGAGATTTTTATGTTGCCTTTTATATATCATTGCCTTTTGTTTCAAATGATTTGGTTTTTAACTTTCTTGATGGATTTTTCTATTCCTCCTCCATACGGTTTGAAAAAACAAACATGGGTGATAAAGATGAATTTCATTTGAATACTTGGGACTTGGTTTCTAAGAGAGAGAAATTAGAAAGCATGGTGTCTAAGAGTCTTGTAAAGTCAAATGAAATAAAAGTGTTATCTTGAATTTGACCTTGTTTTATCTAATGTGGAGTGAAAGGAAATGAAATCAAGAGGAATGAACCATGAAATAATCTAAATTACTTAAAATCATAAAAAATGCGATAAAGGGTGAAAAAGGGATACAATGATAGAAAAGTGTGATTCCTTACCATAAGAATGAGGAAAATGTAGGAAAAAATGATATTATAGTTTGTTATGAAAATTTCATCTACAAAAGAATCATAAGCTAAAGCTTAGAATAAAGATCAATAACTCATAACCATTATTAAAAAAATTCTAAAAAATTAATGAAAAGATGGTGATTTTATGAGGAAGGCTAGGTCGTATCCATGGTCTTACATTGAAAATCATAACAGATAAACCCATGAGGGTGTCAAAAAGTATTGGAAAAATAAATGGGATAAGAACAAGATGGCATTTGTGAGGAAGGATAGGTCCTATCCATGGTCTTACACTATAACTCACAAAGAAAAAACCCATAGGGTGCCAAAAATTATGTAAAAATTATGAAAACAAAGAGGATAAAAGTACATCATGAGGAAGACCAGGTCGTATCCATGGTTTTATAATAAAAATCATGATAAAAGGGGAAACTAAAAGACCAAAATGAAGGACTAAGGTTTGTAAAAAGAGAGAATTATTGTAGAGGGTGAGACCTATATAAGCATCTTGAAAAAGTGTTAGATAGATAACATATATAAATAATGAAAAGGAAAGGAAGGAATCTATGTTAATGTCTTTATCAAGGATGAGCATGTGAGAGATAAACCTATGTGTCTCATAAGGTTTATTAAAGTTGAATTAGTTTGGTAGCATGTAATGGAGAGTAAGAGTGGGCATCGTAGGATGCCCCAAAGGGTAAGTAGATGTAGGGATGGGAATCACAAGATGCCCTAGAGTTTGAAATACTATGTGGGTAGTAATCAAAATATTCCCTAAAGGCTAGAGTAATGTGTGGATGGGCATCACAATATGCCCCAACAACTGAAAAGAGGAAGAAAAGATAGAAAAAGATAAGAAGTAAAGAGAACCCCATATAGTGTTTGAATGGATTCAAGTTGTCTAAGAAGATTCTAATAGAGGACTTCATGATGATTTGAGAAAAATGAATATAATTCTAAGGAAGGAGAAGCAAAAAATAAAGTTAGATAGATAGGAAAATAGTAAGATTATAGAGTTGACTAGGTTGACCTAGTACCATAAACTAGGAAAAACACAACCTGATAAGGGTATAGGGTCAACTAGGTCAACCTAGTACTATAATTTGGCTAGTAAAAGGGATACAAAGTTGAGTTGGTTGACTTACTACTACAAGTAGGAAGAAAAATAGTCTATAAAATACTATGTTGATCAAAATGATAGTGTATTTAAAATAGGGAAAGATTTTGCAATATAATTTAAAATCAAGAAATGGAAGTAGACACACAAGTAATTAGATCAATGAGGATGATCTAATTGGGATAAACAACACACAAAAAAATTCACCAATGTTAGCTAATGCAAGTTTTTGCAATACAACATATAATGTTCAAAGAGAAAACAATCAACTAAAAAAGTAAATGCTAACTAAGTGGACATCCTGAATGTTGTTAGATTATTATAAATTGTTTTTCTAAGTGTGATAAGGAAGTTAGCTGAAAGTAGGGACTAGAAATTAATATATAGATGGTTTTTAGATGTTTAGGATGAAAGGGATTTATGTTGGGAATGATACTATCTTGGTACTGGGGCCTACCCCTTCACTTCAAAATATTTTAGCAATAAAGGTGTCGAGTTCTTTGCGAATATATACCATTAACCACATGTTTATACTTGGATAAAAAACCAAGTCATCTTTGCCCTTGGTGATGATATCCAAGTAGGTAGGCCTTGGTTAGATAAATGTTTAAATGCATTTTAAAATTATGTGATTTGTTACTGTGCGCAAGAAAGAGGAAAATAGTGAAACTAAATGGTATATTTAAAAACCACCTAATTAGACTATGTGATCTACTCTAAGTATACAAACAATTAAAAATGAAAGTGTGAATTAATTACTAGTATATAGTTGTTAATTCCAAATTTTAAACATAGTATAGAGTTAGTTTAGATGATTATGTAGGCAAACATTATAGAATAGAGTCGATAGGATTGGTACTATACTATAGAAGCAAGAGTCCTTAAGAACTAAGTCAACCAGGTTAACCTAGTCTTTCAAATAGAAGACATAATATTAAACTAGGTCAATCAGGTTGACCTAGTTTGTTGTATGATTATAATTTTAAAGACTACAAACTTTGAATAATAGAATTGTAAGGAAAAATTGAATTGAGATATAGAGAAAGAAAGGAACCTTGGTGGGTTGGAAGATGTTAAGGATTGTGAGATTTTTATTGAAGTGCATTGAATGCTACCTAAAAATTCTACCAACTGTGTCGACCTAGTTCTATAATTACCTATTTACTAAAACCTGTTAAGATGACTATACTAGCCTGGTCAACCTTGTATGTTATCTATAAGCTATCTAGAATATTAATTCAAAATTTTTAACTTAGTTTTCTATTTTAGAGATAAATAAGAGTACTATATTGACTTGTTTGATCTAGTAACCTAGATCTGATGAAGACTTGCATAAAAAGAGCATATTTATTTTGATGCAACTGTGTGTTAAACATGTACATAAAGTTAGAAACTATACTAGCCTTGTTGACCTAGTATCATAAATATAAAAAAATAATACATAAAATGATAAAAATGAAAAATGTGAAAGAAAAATTACAAGGGTTAGATTCACATCGAGTTCACTAGAATGTATGTAACAAACAATGCATCAGATCTACAAATCAATCTTGGCTCAAATAAGATAAATCCTAATTACACTTATGATTGGGGATACATTAGATAATAATCAATATGACCAATATACAGATCCACTAGACCTAATTACAAGATATTTAATCATAATAATATCACTAGGGAGGGTTCCAAAGCCTCTAGTCAAGCAAAACCATGTAATATCCCTAACTAAGTCCTATGTTTTCATATTCACTATACTAATAACAAGTAAAGCAAAGAAATATAATCTAGTACTCACCAAAGCTTATTACACAAAGTGGGGGTAATAAAAAATAAAAGTAAACATGTATCGAAGATATATACTATGTCAATGTATACAAAATCCTAATACATGGAATATAATTGCAAATACATATCTATCTACTCTTACAAAGGAGGAACAAAGTTAAGAATACTTACCTTTGAATACAAACCCACCAAGCCTCAATCTCTCCCTTAGCCAAGGTGATTTACAATAGGTTGTTGTGGTATTTAAGGATGGTAAGGATAAATCATCTCTAGGATCCACAACCTATTAATGTATCCAAAAGACTTCTCCACAATACAATATATGTATCTCCAAAGAAAGTATGAAACCCTAAACTTGCTCCTCAAGTAGAATGGTGGATAATCAGATACACAATAGCTCTTACTTTTTCTTCTCTTCTCTAAATATTGGAAATTTTTTTATGTATATAGGTGGATTTATCCCTAAACCTTTCCAAAAAATTTCACTGATAGGGTCAACCTAGTCAACCTAGTATCGTTATTGACAAAAAAACTCACTAGGTCATGGGCTAGGTTGGCCAAGAGCCAACTTAGACCTTAAATGAGTTTCACCAATAAGAGTACAAGGTCAACCCAATCAACCTAGTCATTTAAACTATCAAAAGGGGTTTTAGGTTAGGAAAAAGGGGTAAAAAAGGTGGTAAAAGACTATAGGAGTGTGTAATAGATAAGAATAAGCTTAAGGGAAAGGACAACAATCCTATAAAGCACCAATGGTTTACCCACCCCTTTCCCAATGCACCCCTTAGGGCATACACTCAGGGAGATTATGACTCAATGGGTTCTTGTAAGATAAAAATCATCAGTAATTAATAAATTTTGAAAATATTATGTGTATACAGGCATGGTCTAAATTATTTAATTAGATAATATAATATAGGTCTTAAATGGTTAATAGGACTAGAATGGAATGTATAATGCTTGGTGGACAAATGAAGATTATGATTTTTAATCACACACATTATTGTTGATTCAAGATTTGACTTAAATTTGGTTGTGTTAGGTTGATGTTGAATTCACTAACTTATTCATCAAGTAATGAGGAATGTATTGGCTCAATTATTATCACCTCAAATAGGTTTTTATCAACAAAATCTTCTTGATTTTTCTGATTTGAATTGTTTAACAATACCTTGAATAAGGTTTAATTAATGGATGTTGATAATTCATATTAATTATCCCTTAGTGCCTTAATTAAGGTTTGTCTAAGGGATTCTATTTTTTTCTTATGTTTGTCCCCTAATGCCTCAAACAAGGTTTCACTAGAATATGATGAGTTTAGAATTTGATTATCCCCTAGTACCTCAAATAGGGTTTCACTAGGAGATTATTCTTCTACTTTGATATTGTCTTGCTTCCCCAAAAATTCTACCACTGAAATGTCATAATGGAATAAATTCAATAATTCATGATTCTACCAATCCCAATTAATTTTTATGGGTGGTTTAATGTCAATATAATAGCTAGGTTAGTTAATGGTAAATGCATGTGTAATGAATGGGAAAAGGTAGCATAATACCCATAGAGGCTACTAGGAGAAATTACATTAATGTTGAAGTATCCTTAAAAACCATGGAAGGATCATAAATGTTTTAAATTGGATACATTAGAAATGTGTAGCTAATGTCACAATATCCATTAATATATTTTTATTTTGAAGTTGATTCTAACTCAAGAGGATATGAATATGATGTTGAGACTAACATTACTTATACTTATAATGTTAAATATGATATTGGTTGTATAATAGAACCAAGTTCTAATATTATTTCAAAACCTAATTTTGATGTAGATGTATCCACAAAGAGGGCATGTTTAATTGCATTATTTGTAAGTACCTTATTCACCTTTCACTTGTAAATGGAGGATTTAGTAAAAATGAATGTTTGGAAATGGGGGAAGTTTGTCAATGGTTGAATAATGGTCTTTATCTCAATAATAATAGGCTCTTCAAATATGGGCTCATTTAATATGGGTCCTATGTCAAATATATATTGGTGGATCATCAATGGTTTGGATTTAGACCTAGATGGGGATTTTAAAAAAATTTCAAAATGGCTTGACTATCTTGATATTGCTTTGGAAGTGGACATATTTGATTATGTTTGGGAATGAGGTCATGACATATTTTGAATGATTAGTTATCAAACTTGGGCACACTTAGATTATCAATAGATAAGGGCCCTTGGAGGGGTAATGTCATAATAAGTCTACAATGTTGGCTTGCAAGGGTTGTTTATTTAGGATATATAGCCAAATAGCACAAGTTATATACTATAAATATACCTGAAAATTTAGCACCAAGCTTTAACAATATCATAAAGTTTTCAACTTTATTGTCAAAAAGGTGTCATGTAAATTAGTCTTGTCCATAGTCTATGATAAATGACACATTTATGAGGTATTGTTGATTATGTTCATGATTAACACTGAATGACATATTTTAAAGGTTAATTTGAGAAATTTATTCCCTCACCTCTTGACTAAAGACTGGTGATACTAGAATAGGTTTAAGATCACAAGATGCCATGATACAAATTAACCTTAGAATAATGCCCCCAAGCAAGGATACATGCAAAAGGAATTGTATGGAAGAAATTGGCCCAAAATATGGCATAATTTATCTCACTTATAATGGACCAAAAGAGGGTGGTATTCATTTAGATTAAAATAGGCCCCAAAGAGGGAAGTCCTAGTCTCAATTAAATTAAACCCCAAAGAGTGTGGTCTTTCTTAAATTATATTTGGTCAAAATGGTCTTGATTTTATTGGCCCCAAACAGGGTGAATTAGCATAGATTGGAATGGGCTTAAAGAGGGGTGGTCTTTTGAATGGGGCCAAAGAGGGGTGGTCTTGGTATTGATGTAATTGAAATGATCCCAAAGAGGGTAGTCTTGGTTCAATATAATTGGCTTGGCCCCAAAAGGGGCGAAATAGATTTGATTGGAATGAATTAACCCAAACAAGGTATATTGTCATAGATTGTAAAATAACCCAAATAGGGTAGATTGGCATAAATTAGAATTAGTATAAATGGTCTTGATTCGACATTACTCTAAACTAGGCTCATTATCTTAGATATGATTCAAATTAAAGAAAGGATGGATGTCATGACTTCATCATTCTGAACAAACATGTGTGGGAGATTGAATGGAAAGAAAAGAAATGGTTTTGAATTAGTATGTGATAGATTTAGAATATTTGGATTTGGCTAAAATAGACTTGATTTGGCATTGTAATGTGGTTCAAGATGAACCTGACTGGATTGGAGTGGCATGGTACATAATTGTTTTAGTATGTGGTTTAAGATGAACTAGATAGGATTGGAATGGCATGGTAAAAAAATAGTTTGGTACATGGTTCAAGATGAATAGTCTCAACATTGTAATGGTTTTTGTACATGGTTCAATATGAACCTGATTTAGATTTAAATGGCATGGTAAATGGTTTAAGATGAATTAGATTTGGATTGCATTGGCTTGGTACATGGTTTAAGACAAATTGAATTTGGATTTGAAGTTGAATTTGACTTTGGTACATGGTTCAAGACAAACTAGATTTGGATTTGATTATCTTCATACATGGTTCAAGATGAACTAGATTTTGATTTGCTTGGATTGGTACATGGTTTGAGATGAGCTAGGTGGATTTGAAGTTAAATTTGACTTCAATAGACATTTAATGTTTTATTTGGTCTATCCATATAAATGTTCAAATGGAATAGTTCAATCAGAGTTTGTTTATGTAAGTATCCAAATAGGAAAGGTGTGTGAATCAAACTTAAGGGGTGCACAAGTCTTGGTACATAAAATTATTTCAACAATTTGGATTTTAGTTTGGACTATTGGTTTGAAAGTCCATCTAATTTTATTATAAAATTTGACCTAAGATTTGAACATGTTTGATTTGGATTTGGAAAAGAGTTGCATTTGGAAATAGAATTTGGATTTAAAATTAGAAATTGGAATTAGAAATGGAATTGGAATTTGACTTATGTTTTAAATAAAATGGATGTCATAATGGCAAAATTTGGATAATAATTTGTAAATTTGGTCTTGGAATCAGTTTGAGATTGAAAATTTGGCTTAGGCCAAGGCTTTGGCCTCAATTAGGTAGCTTAACAACATGGTTTAGACAATAAAAGTTGGTGTTTGGACCTAGTTTGATTTCAATTTTGTTTGACCCAAAAATTTATTGGAGTGATGAATTTTTATGTGTGTATAAAAATGGTTTGGATTTGGAGTTGATTTTGTTTAATTTGGTTTCAAATATGAAAGATATTTTCACACAACAATAAGGTAATAATACACAAGCATTATAAGGTAATTTTAATAACTGACACATTTTTGCATCACATCCATTCAAACCTTCAATATACTTGCCTTGAGAGAGGATTATAAAATTTAATATTAACTAAATATATATTACTATTATCAATGGGGTTTTTAATCCCACCCTTCTCTCAAAAGGTTTATATGAGAAAGGTGATATTAAAGGGCTATTATCTTTACACCCTTGAGTCAATGGATATTTTAAGGTAACATAAGGTCTTAAATTTTTTAATTGGATTTTTATATGGTCTTGATATACCTTGAGGTATGTGGGCACAAAGATATCCATCAATTGGATGCCATGGTTTAATGGGACATTCTCCAAAAGGTCTAGTCCCTTTGAAAACACTTAAATCATAGGGTTTAAAGTGAAGTGATACCTATTGATCTAAGTTTTGAGGGACATTACAAACCCCTACTATAGCCTCAATTTTTATACCATGTTAGATAATGGGGTTGATATGATGCTAAGATGTGATTTTGTAGTCAACGCACCCCTAAGACATGTAGGAAGATGATGAACTTCACCACACATGGACAAAATAAAAACAAGGGTATGATTTAAACAATAACTTTTCATTTCATGGAGGGAATACATGTAAAACAATCCCATAATACACTCAAGCAAGAATAAAAACCTTGTATGAAATGACAGAACTTTAGAAAAAAAAAATTATAACCCAAATGTAAACGTGAATTTGTTTGAAGCCTATATCAAGATGTGTAGAAAATAAATGTGCCTTGATTATGATTTAAAACCCACTCTTTTATCAACATCTTGAAAAAAAATGGTTAGAAGTTTAAGATGAGCAATAAAATCTACCTTTTTGAAGTCTCATTTTTTTCATAAAGTGATCTCTCATATATAGATAGAGTCAATTTCATTGATTATAGAGTGATTCACTAGTTATAGAGTGATATCACTAATTACAAATTAATTTAACTATTTTTAAAATAAAACATAATAGAAAATTAATAAGGGGAAAATTCATGGATTAACATATCAAATTCATTGGTTCTAGAGTAATTTTGCCAATTCTAGAGCAATTTTCCCAATTCTAGAACATGCAAACAAACATACATAAAATATAAAAGAGTGAATTCATCTATTAGCAAGTCAAATTTGTCAATTTCAATGTAATTTATCTAATTATAAAACACGTATGTAAAATATATAGTAAGTATAAATGGATGAATTTGTTGATTAGCAAGTTGAATTCATTGATTCTAGAGCAATTTCACTAATTCTAAACCCTACACACAAAACACAATAGAAAGGGTGAAAGTGAGAATTCACCAATTAATAGGTTGAAATTACTGATAATAAAGGAAAATTGATTTTTTGTAGTGATGAAATCATTATTTAGAAGGTCAAATTCACTGATTTCACTTAAAGTGGAAAAAAAACAACTTTTTGAAGAAAAAGAGGTGAACTAAGCTAGTTACTAGGTTAATTTTTGTAATCATAAGAATTATAATGGTTTAAAAGAAATTTTGGGGTGTGTCAAATATTTTGAGTCCCATTTGGCATGTCATTATGTAGATTAAAAATATAAGAAAGGTTATCCAATCTGTTAGTGGAAAAAAACAAAATGAATTTGAAGAACTAACATCTCAAGCCTAATCCCTAGGTTGAGCTATGTGGAAAACAAGTAAGAAACGGACATTAGAATGAAAAAATGAATGTTTATACCACCTTATAATATTTTATTGAGAAACTATCTTAAGGGGTTGATCTTGGCTTGTAGGTTATGTAGTTTTTTGTAATGCTTGATTCTATACATTAGAAATGCCTCTCCTTGTCTACACTTGATTCTTGGTTTGGCTTGACATTGGCACAAGAATTGTTCGAATCTCCTTGTATAATTTTAGAGAGTAAGTTTTCATGAAAAAATTTGTCTATAATGGCCAAAGGGACTTTTATTTATAGTCTTTTTGGATGTTGGTGAACCATTGATTTGAGATCGATATCAATGGTGGAGGATGAGTCCTAAAACTCATGATTACCCACATGAAGTGTGTAATATATGTCATTTAAGGATTTTTTTAGTGTGTAAGGCATGTTATAATAAAATTTCAATAACTAGTCCTCTTGGAGTGTGTAAGAGGGATGTAAGAACTTTTATTGAGTGTGTAAGTGAAGCGTAAGACATGTCATAACCCTTTATTTATTGCACATTTTTCCTTATGATGTCATCCATTTATGAATAAAATAGAATAATTACAAATACATGAGTTTTCCTATTAGAGGAATGCTTAGACTTGATTAGTTAGGATTAATAAATAATTAGAAGAATGGTGTATTTTACAATGTTCTTATTTGTCAATCAAGTATTCACTTAATTATCCTATGAAGACACTTTCAAAGGGTTAATTTAATTAAGTATGCACTTCGTAAGATTAATGATGTAATATGATACATTACTCTAACTAGGGATGTATCATCATGATTTTGGATTAAAATGGTATTTCCATGGGTGAATTAGGTCTAGTGGTGATTTCTAGTTAAATTTGTGTGCAATTACAATAAGTAACTCTTTATTGTAGTTTATACATGAAAGTGATTAAAATGAAGTGTCTATAATAATAACATTCAATGAGCATGAGATTTTTTATGATGATTCTATTAATGCACCCTTATTTAAGCATGATTACATTTAATCACATCTTCTACACAATGTTATGGTGGATAATGGGTCAAATGAAAACATTTATAGTATATAGTTGCTTACTAGTATTGTGTATACACATTCAGAATTGATTGATACAAAAATAATAGTGAAAAAATTCAATGGAAAGACACAACATCATATTTAAGGCATTGTGTTACTCTTTATGTAGAACCTGCAACAATTACTACTTCCTCCTTAGTTCTACCCAATATTGAGTAATTTTGCATGCTACTATGATGTCCATGGATATTAATATATGTATAATACCATATTTGGTACATTCATGTGTGAAGTATATCTATATAAATTAAGTGGTTAGAGTTCCAAGTATCCCATATGTGTAACTTATTCAAGTAGAGACATTTATTATACCAACTCCACTACACCCTATCATAATACATATGAAAGTAGTTTAAAAATAGGTAATTGATATTTCATGAAGATTAATACTCCAACATCCATTATATTATAGGTTTATTCAAGTTCCAAAATAGATATTACCTAGTCTGTCATGTCCTCAGTTAATTTTAAATATTTCTCCATATGTTCTATGACAAGTTATTATGGTTTGTATATCTACACAACATATATAGGATCAAGTTTACTTTGCTGATATTGATGGATATAGTATAGTGCATGATCACTTCTCATATTAAAATATCTATACATATGTTATTCCTCAACCACTATGGGATAAATTTGTACTAATTAATCAAGGAAATAAATGTGAAAATAACATTTTTTATATCAATGATTAGTATCATCTTATTTCAATTTAAAAATATAAAAAAAATTAAATAATTAAAAAAATGGACCTACACATGGCATGCTTTTCTAGCTACATGATTGATATATGTTATTTATCACATATACATAGTAGATTACATATCCATTATTTATACACATATTGTTTATGTTATATAGGAGAAGGATGTCATACATATAGGTTATGTGTGATACATGGACATTTATATTTAGGACATTCATTACACATAGGGGCTACCATTTTACATTTGGGGGATTGTATACACTAAGGGTATATTGATACACTTTATAAGTTTTATCTTTCTAATATTACTTCATTGATCATAATCAGCTACTCATATAATTTATAAATCATATATTACACTTGTGTATATTCTTTAGGCTGTTATTCCATATTCCATATGGATATTTTGATTTGTTATATGAAATAATGATAAGGATTAAGTTTTGTAGACTATCTTTAATTCTTCTATGCATTTTTATTGATGATGTTTTCTATATGGTGTGATAATTAATTGTGTATTAAACTGTGTGATGATTTATGTGTGTTGTATTATATGGATGATCATTGTGTGACCATTAATTTGTGTTACATGGTGTTTTACCTTGAGTGTTTATATTTGGAGACACTAAATCTAAATTATATATCACATCAATCTTGTATAATTGTAAAATACCTATCATGGATGTACCACTCATCTTTAAGACCTTCCTAATGCTGAAAGTATAACACTTGATATCTCTTTTATCAAATTTATTATCTCATAATTTGATCATATATTTTTCTAATTAAAAATCATTATATGTTATGTAAAATGATCTAAACCTGATCATTATCCTTCTCTACTAGTTTTAGACTTATACTTGTTTTCTAGATTCCCAAACACTTGCATCCCATATATATGCCGATGTTGACATAGGCATCCCTTTTATAGATAAGCTTCCATTTCCGAAAATTCATCCAATTTTCAAATTTATAATATCATTATAGTTTACCTAAGCTATTTTGTTTAAGATATTTTAAAAATGCATTGGTATCTTTACAATATCAATCCTCATTCATTCCTTAGCTAGCAAATTCAGACCTCTCACATAAAAAATAACAAAAGAACTATAAATTGAGATTTAAAGTGATAAATTATACCCTATTAATTTATATTCCCATATTGGTCATCAAATTAGTTGATATACATGTTTGAAGTATTAAAGGAACAACCCATGAGCCATATTTTCAAAGTTACAGGCTAGGTCATTGTATTTACTTACTTATCACATATTGCATATTAATTTACACACAAGATAACATTTAGGGGATAAATATATAAGTATAAGGCCTTTTCAGGGTATTAGATATGTAGATATCACCCATTCATAGACATATTCTTATGGTAGCTTGACATTATGTTACCACTAACCCATTTTTACACAGTCACTCCAAGGGTGAGGAAGGTAGTGTTTGTTCATTTGACGAAGAGAAAAATATTATGCACATGATCCATATACATCATAATGATGTGAAAAAACCATAATTCTCTAGTTGGTTTCATCTAAATCTAGATATTATTATATACAAGACATCTATGTCTAGATCTGACATAAGCATATGAAGCCACATAATGTGAAATTATAGGATTTAATGATTATTATAAGATCATTATATATTCCAATTATAGCCTAAATTAGTTATTATCTAAATGTACATAGTAAACCAAATAATTATTCACTATTCCCAATTTATCACAATATCAATCTATAACTATACTTTATTTTTTGGCATTTCTCAGTATTGTAATTCAAAATATTTTTTATCTGAGTTTGTAAATTATCTTTATATATATATATTTAACACCCTTGTGCTTAATTATTTATAAATTATTATATATATTTAACTTTTCACCATAAAATTTAGGGTTAAACATTTGGTGAATCTGACCTTTTGTCTTTGTATGCAAACCCTAATTTGGCTTAGGGTTTAACTAATTTTTTTATGATTGTTGAAGTTTATTTCAAATTATAAATTTATAATTTATAATTAATGGAAATTATTAAAAAAAAACTTATTTTCAAATGGAAGATAAAGAATCATTAGTTACTCATCTCAATAATAATAAGGGCTTAATGGATGCATTTTTATATGTTATAAGAGATGACATTAGTAATAATGTTAAGCCTAAGGCTTCCTCAACTAGTGATGGAAAATACTTAGGTTTTACATAATTTATTACATACATATAACCCTCCCATTTATCACATCATCACTTCATACTTCTAATAGGGGCACATGTTATGTGTTTACACCATTTTTCCCAAAAAAATCATACTATTTCTACATCTTCCATGTGAAACATTAGCCTTTAAACCCAATTTCCAATTTTAATGCCTATATCAACTCAAACTATGGGTACATCTCCATGGGTGACTTCTCAAACTTCAAACCTTAATAATCAAAACGTGAAATATATTTTCCAAAATATACAAATTTTGTAAGCTAAGGTTAAAAATATTGAACATAATTATATGAAGTCACGTTATGCTATTGATTCACAATAGGTGTTGCTAACCTTTTAGACTTGAAATATATTTTCACCCATTTCCAACTAGTTTTGTTTCACTTAAGTTCATATTTTATGATGTCAAGGGTGATCTCAAATAATATATTTGATCTTTCTATGTGACATGCCTTGATTATGCCTCCAATGATAAAATTTTGACTAAACTCTTTCCAAAGATCCTTAAGGACTATGCTCTAAGGTGGTTGTGATTTACCAATACAATTAATAAAAACATTCAAACCTCTTTTTGATCAATTTTTTGCACACTTCTCTATCAAAATTATTTAAAAGGTTTCCTATGCCCAAATTTTAAAGATAAAATAAGGAACCAATGAAACTATCAATGAATATGTATTGAGGAAATAAAATGTTGGATAAAATGACCAATCCAATGGATGATAATATCTTTAAGACATAATAAAGAAAATTTTTCTTTTCCCATTACATGATTCCATTATTTTCAAAAACTAAAAATCTTTTGATGACTTATGCTATATTGTTTATGATCATGAAATGAAAATTATTTCATTGAACAAACCAAAGTATGTAGTAAATACATTGAATACACCCAATACCAAGTTTACTATCAAACCAAGTTACAAAGTTTATAAAATACTATGCTTAATGTAGTGCCCAAATAACCTAATCGAATTGTCTTATATAATGCACCAAGGAGACAATTTTCACTTTTACCTAAGTCTTTAGATTCATTAATTCTAAAGTTTATGGAGTTTCACTTCATATATCTCCCTCCTCCTATATATGTTGATATGAGTAATCCTTTATGTAAAGGAAATGATGAAAATGCTTATTTTGACTATTACCAAGGCCCTAATTATTATAAAAACAAATGATTTACCTTAAATCATAATATCTAAGAACTCATCGATGACCAAAAAAATACATTTGATGATCCTCCAAAAGAATTAGGTTCACAACCTGATGATCACTAGAATCATAATATATTTAACAATCCTTTACAAGATCATTCTAAGAAGGACCCAAAAGTGCAAATGGAATATAATGCACATCCTCTTCCATCACATTATGGGTACCCATTATATGGGATTATTGGTAATTATATATGAAGTACACCTCCCATGGTTTAGATACCACCTAGTACTTTTGATTATAGTGAGATTATGGATGATGAATCAGATCTTCATTCATTATTAATTCAAGCATACCTTGATCACTAGCTTATAAATAGTGTTATAATTAATAATGGTTTTAGTGATAATTTTTTCACCATGACATTACTTATGCATTTTAGCTATACACATGATGATTTAAGACTTTTGACAAAATCAATTAGAGTGTTTGATGGGATATCACAACATTTTATTAGAGAGATTGACTTACATTTACAAGTGGGTTTGGAACATGTGGTTAATACATTTTTATTTATACCTTACACATGAGTCTTTGATATGTTATCAGGATGACCTTGGATACATACACTCTATGTAGTAGCTTCTACATTACATGGGTATATTACATATGTTCATTCCAATAGGGTAGTCATAATTTCTATAAATTTATATGAATATCCACTTGAATAATATAAGTTTATATTGAGGTAGTTAACTATAAAATATACTAAAGTTAATCCTCAAAAAAAGGGTCAGCAATAGGCAATCCCATTTCCTAGGTGGATAGTACTTGCGAGACCATTGCATCTAAGATATTTAGTGGATTTGACATAATCCTCATCTACCTCTACATAACATATTCAATTACCTAGAGAAACCAAACATGTTCCCATTTCTACTATTTCAAAGAAACCACAAATCACTCAATGATGGGTTTCATGAACCCCCATTCTATATATTGTTTCCTCAAAATGAAAGAGTCTTATTATACATACATATAGCATTACAGAGCCTACAATTCTAGATATTACACCTATACATGCTCATAAGTAGTACCACCAATTTTTTGCGCCAGGTCCTAAAAGGTGAGATAGCTATGAGCATCCCTTGGGTGATATCATAGGATATTCTTTTCATTTTAGATATTCTAAAAATTCAAAGAAATAAAAAATCAAAACATATTCAACATCTCCATGTTTTACTAGCTCCTTGACATCTATGTTTTTGGTTCCATGTTGGTATATAGCATAACATTCATTTATATATGCACACATATGTTTCACACGTCTTTTGAGTGTAATATAGGAACACCTGCACACATGATACATGCACATACAGATGTTGGCCCTTCCTTGTAGTCATGTCATCATTACATTTGGGGAATATAATTCCTTTGATCATGATACACACAAGTTGTATTATTCTATAATCACTTTCTAGTATCATGTTTATATTATGTACTTACACATACCTTTATCCATGCTTATATCTTTCATAATGTATTTGATATGCTATATAATTAATATTTTTTATGAGCACATATATCCAAGGACTAGTATGATATGATTATGTTATTTTATTATGATACTATTCTTTCCTTTCTATACTTTATAGAATGTCTTTCCTCACTTGTTTTTTTCTTATTTATTTGAGCATTTGAATATGCTCCATTGCTTTCAACCCCCATGCCTTTTTTATCCTATTATGACATTTGAAAATGTCATAATTTGTTGTATAATGACATTTAAATATGTCATTCTATGATTTGTGGACATTTGACTAAGTCATGTCCCTTTTATTTTTGATGCTTGAACATGATATTTATATGAGGTCTCCTTAGACTATTGCCTTTTGTTTTACTTTTGAGCCCCCTTGGGTGTGTGATTGATTACTTTTTGAGATTGTATTTTTACTCTTTAGACATTTCTATGATATACATCATGCACATTAAGACTTGATGTGATCACATTATATGTGATTCAATTATTATCTACTTATACATGTTACTCTTATATATGCTAGATGATCCATATATAGCTTATATAATTATCTTATCTTTTTGAGGTAAGGTAACTATCAAATTATATTTTACCTTAGCTCAAAAGGGGTGGAGATAATAAGTGGGGGTATGTCATAGAGGCATGGATTCTAAATTTTCATAGATTTATATTTCAGTTTGGGGCATGTCAAAAAGGGCATGACCTTCACACTTATTCAGTACTCAACATATCCAAATTACATTGGGGCATGTTACAAAAACATGTACTCCACACTTACACTAGCTATCATATTCTCAATATTTAGTCTGGGCATGTCATGTAAACATTTCATACACACTTGAAATTTTTTAAAATAAGCCAAATTTCATAGTTTTAATATTCAAATACACATTTGTGGAAGCATTGTATAGATTGATACCATTATTATACCTAGATTTTATCTTGACACAAATATGACATGCAAAGGAAACATTAAGTTGGAAAATAAAATAGGTTTCCATATTTAAAATATTAATATGGACTATTATCATACCAAATACGTAATTTTATAGATTGTGATTGAGCCAATATACTGTAGTAGTTGGTTCACCTTTTGGAAGGTTGAGGTGATTAAATCACTTAATCTTATAGAGTTTATAAATTATACTTTATTAAATAATCCAAATTAACTATATTTATAGGATGGAGAGTAAATAATCCACCCTCTCTATATATATTATGTGATTTGATTGAATCATTCACACTTGATATGGTATAAGCATGATTGGGTTACATAATTTAGATAAGCTCAATGGTTGTGTGGGAAGTCACCTTTTCACAAGGGTTGGAGGCATGGTGTCCTCTAATATCTATATATGTATGATGTTTAAGGTTTTTAAATTCTCATAATATAATCTCAAATTATTCATAATAAATCATCTCTTCAAATTAAATTACCAAAAGGTAAGATGGTTACACCGACACATGTGTACTCCTAACCTTGATCTCTTTACTTTCAAAAATTTCAAATTCTTTCAATTTAATATTATATGCACTGATTATTCATTGTAAAATTACCTTGATTTTAGGTTAGTCACCAAAAAATCACTCAAGTTAGGATCATGCAAATGCAAGGTATGTTATATACATCCAAGTACACATTTATTTTCCTTTAAACTATTAATTTCATTACTATATTGAGGGGATGTAGACACTAAATATAA
>JARHVA010000828.1:4082500-4102500 GCA_037957365.1 Torreya grandis
ATCATATTTATAAAGTTGACATATAAATTATGGTATTATATATCACATTGATGTAAAGATAGACTAAATTCAGGGTATGAATATTGTTCATGCATACTCATTTATATTTATATGATGAGATCAATGGTACTACATAAGGATTTTGGGTCTAATTTTAATTTAATGAAATCATTTAGATTTTCAATATACATATGAACCTATTTTAGGGTTCCACCAAAATAGTTTTGATGTTTAGAGTTTTATGGTTGAGATTATGTGTCACTAAAATTTTAGCACTTCTCCATCTCCAATGTAGTTGAGCCATTAAATTTCCTTAACACATAATTTAAATAGTGTCATATCCTTCAGGCATAGTCAACCCATGAAATTCTCTAATTTAGTTCAAATCAAATTTTGGTTTGCATACACATGTGTATTTGTTCTATGAATTTTAAATTTGAAATATTTCATTGATCTCAATTGTTTTAAAGTTTGTATCTTGACTAGACATTGATTTTAACATGTTTCCTTTTAGGTTTTGCATGGATAAACGTAGATTTTGGGTATACCTAGTAAAATAAAGTGTGTTTATACATAGGTACCAATTTTTTTATCAGGATTTGATATTGAATTTTTAATGTTCAACTAAAATAGAGAATTTTTTACATACCTAAATTTTGTATTAGATAATTGATATTAAAAATTTTGACCTATCTTTGTCATACATGACTTGTGTGTATAGATTTAAATCTTGCTCACATTCTCCCTTATCAATTTATTTATTATTATTTTGGCCAACCCATTTTTTTTAAATTCATATTTCAGGGTTTCCATAGTTTTTTCCAAAATGATCTATAATCCTAAACATATTTTAAACATATTATATATTCTTATGGTTGTCGTAGGTGTCTACCTTTTATAGTAGCACCAAATAGCTTCCAATGGTTATCTTTCAAATTCAAATCTATCCCTTAGGTTGAAAATACATGTTTCCTATGTATTTTAATATACTTTTGAGTTCTAATTTCATAACCAATTTCCTATGTATAATACACTTTTCATATGTATTTATTGTATGGGTTGAAATGCATAGTAAATATGTATTTTTACATTTACCAATGGAAACATGTGTATTTGAAAATATCATTAGAAGTTATAGGATGATAATTTAAAAATAATATGTGTATTTCATAACCCATAATTTAAGAGATACAATTATTGTATCATAGTTTTTAATTGCTCATTTTCTTTCATAACCAAATCCAAAATGCCCTTGTGGATACCACCATCTTTTTTTAGAGAGCCAATTTTGTCTTAGTAATTTGCTACATTATTTTTAGAAATCTCTTTTTTTCCAAATTATTTTTTGAGGCTATAAATTATTCTTGCTACAATATTAAACTAGTCTCCTAAACCACATTTTCCTTCACAACCACATCTCTACAATCTATAACCACATTGCTAGATGATGGATGGCTAGGTTTTAGGCTGACATAGACACCAATAAAATTGTTAAAGGTTTTAAGATCCTATATTGATATTTAGAAGATTTTTTGGATTGGTTTACCTTGTTATCAATTTTAATAACATCAATGCCTTTGGGAAGGATAACAATAGTGATAGATTTATTTTATTTGGGATTTATATGAATGTTTCCATCATCACCATCAACATGCATAATAGAGGCCATCAAATGGATATTTTCAATGAACTTGATTTTTAGGTTAGAGATTGGCCTAGAGGCCTGGGTTTTGACATGATGAACAAGGAGATAAATTATAGCTTGATGTAGAGAAAGTAATCATTTCTCACATTTTACATCAATAACTAAATTATCGAGAAAATAAACATATAAAATGGAATGGTTATCAAACTTTTGTCTCAAATGATTCAATAAAGAGAAATGACAAGACTAAGAACATTTTTGTCTCCCTTCCAAAGTTACATACCTCATTATATAATGAATAACCTCATTCCACTACTTATGGATTGAATTTTTGAGATATTTTCCTTGGAATTCGATTAATTTCTCATTATCAAATAAAAATGTTAACACTTCTTATTTTTTTCTCTATTTTTAACTTTAAAAAATTACGATTAATTTTTTTTTAAATATTAATCTAGTAAAAATATTTGAAAATATATCTACCAAATGTTCACACTTGTCATTAAAGTCGATAAAATAATTTTTTCATATAAAAATTAAAAGAAAGTGATAAAAATTGATGTGATTATCCATATTCCTATTATTTTTAATTTTATTTTAACACATAATTTTGTCATGATAAATTTCATTTTTTTTCCAAATAATAAAACCTATACCTTTGTACACAATGTAATTTTTTTTAATTCCGCATCCCCATTGCCAACATCTTTTATCACTACCACAAGAATATTGGATTGTAACTTTTGAGTTAAGGGAAATATGTGGAATACAAAGTCATATTTTGGTGTGTTATAGGGATTCAATATAGTAAAAAATTACTATGTTAAAAATAATTATTTTAGGGAACTTGGAGTCTGTGTGGTTATGATTTTGAATTTTAGTGTATGTTAATTTAATAAGATAAAACATTTTAATAATGTTTTTAAAATATCAAAATTGACTTATAAAATGAGTTTAAGGAAACTTTGGAGTAATTTTATAAGTAAATAAAAGATAATAAACATATTCTATAAAAAATGAAAATATGAAAACAAATCTTATCTTCCAATACCCTACAAATACCCTCAAATATACAATTCTATCATAAATTGTTTTCTATTAAATCCTTAAAGAAGGTGAATAAAATAATAAATCATATACATATACAAAATTTTATAATGTTGCTACAAATATCAATGCCTTTCATAGAATTTATGTATGATTTTAAAAATATTACACATGCCTAAATATACTTACTAAGGCAATTTAATTCATTTAGTATATGATTTCCTTGGATGCAAAGAGATTTATTAAAGTCTTTTTAATGTTTTGAACACTATTTTATCCCCTATACTATTGTCTACTCCATTATTCTTCCTATCACTTTGAATTTTACCAATTTTATTTTCAAAATGGGTGCTTATTATATGAAATTATTTAAGGACCAGGCCCATCCTATACTTATTCCTCTCATGAGACTTCTTGACCCAGGTAGGGGTAATGAGTTATAATTGCTCCTCTAGATGAGTGGTATCTAGAGTGGTGGAAGGTGGAATGAAAAATGGTGGAAACATTGAGGCACTTATTTGGATATAAAATTAAGGAAGTGTAGGAATGACCTTGATCCAATATAAGATGATCCTCTAGGGTGTAGTCTCTACCATATATTTTGTATGCCCTAGAGACCTTGTGATAGTCACTATATAAGACTCATTTTAAATAGATTGTAGAACATACAAGTCTATTTGGGAAGATGGTCTAGGTGGTGCTCAGGGATGAAAAATGGAAACAAACACTAAATCCTTAAAATAAACCTTACTTTTAGGATTTTAGACCTAATTATGTTATAATAAATTAAATAATCAAAATAATTAGAGACTTGTGGCCCAGTTTGCTCAATGCAAGCATGGAAATACAATGACTTGGTTTATTTAAAATAATTATGCAAGGACTCAAATGGAGAAAGAGGTGAAGTGGATGAGATAGTAGGTGATAAGTTAACCATTTGAGAATCCAAAATGGTAATGGTATAAGTGAGGGAAGACACTTACTTATTCAAAACTTTCTTTTCTTCTTTAGTAAGAATATATGTGTTTTGGACCACAACTAGTGTATCTATTAGTGAAAATGAAATTAAAGTAGTAGCTTTAGGGGAAGAACTTAGATCTATGGTTGTAAGAACATTAATAATTCCTAGAGTAGGGGCTTCTTTTGGTTCCAGTGCATTGTCTTTCACTAATAATTTAGTGAATGTTGAATCATCCTTTTCTTGTTTAAATTATCCTTAATCTCATAATATTTATGTATCTTTAGATTCCTCTTCATTTATTGCCTTTAAAAAATATGTTTATTCTTTGGGATTTGTGTCTTCTCCAAATACCCACTCTTCTTCAGTTTCCCATTCTTTTTCTTCATCACTATTATCCACTTGGATAATTTCTATTTCATTTATCCTTTTTTTTGGTTCCTCATTTTCCTCTTTTGATCCCTCATATATTGGACCCTATTTGGTAAGTGGGTATTCAATATGTCTTTATTCTAATTTCACATTTGGAATAGATACAAGAATAATCCTAGGTTGTCTTTTCTAGGTTGAAATCAAGGGTTTGGTAGAACTAGGGTCCTTCCCTATAGAAGGTGGAACATAAATTTAAAGAGCTATAGGAGTGGAAGGTGGATGTGAAGGCATTGAGACTATTGGTGTCATTAGTTGAAATGTTATACATACTAAATTTGAAACCATAGGTGGAAGAGTAAAAAAAGATATCTACAAGAATACATGAATACTTACTTGTTGAATAATGGTTAAGGGAGGAAAGGGTGCCATAGAGATTGATGCTACTTGTACATTTGTAGGAGGTGAAGTAATTTAATTTCGTGTGGGAGGGGTTAGAAGTCCATTAAGAATGTTCTTCCTAGTATGGGGATCCATCTCCCCTTGGGGGTACCTTCCACTAATAAACCCTCTTAATCTTATTTTAGAGAGGTAGGATGACCATGTTATGGTAATAATTGAGATTTTGGTTGAGGTTATTTTTGGATTGTAGATTTTTTCCCTCTTTTACTATCTTGTTTTCATAATCCCTCATAATTAAAGAATCATATTGAATTTCTTGGGATAACACCATTGGCATATTATGCCTCCTCATCTAAGTATAAACCTCAGAATCATATGGAACATTGATGAAAATTTGGTCACATTTAAAAATCTTATGTCCATAGGGAATATGGAATCACTTATTTATAAGGTCATTGAGATATTGCCTGACTCTATTTTTTGGATCCCAATCTCAAAATTATGCTTGATTTAAACCATAGTGGGATCTGATCTTATCAAATGAATTGAGGTGACTTCTTAATGAATATTTCATTTGGACAATGCTCAAAGGGGTCTTATGATATTACCCTTGGTGATTAGAAATTCAATCCTCATATACAATGATATATGCCTATAGATCCATCTCCCACTCTATAAATTTTTAAATAACAAAATGAGGTAGATTTAGATGAGGATCCCTAGTTTCCTCTATCCTAATTATAATGTAGTCATGATAGTACCAATAGTATCCCATCTTCTCAATGTTTATCCTTATGTTTTCATAAATCCTAGGCATAGATAGCCCATAAATATCTATGTACACTAATGGTTATATTTATTCTACACATTTATTTATTTTGATCCTAAATATGTAAACATGTAATAGGAAAAAGTCAACATAGAATCTATTATTTACATATTTGACAGATGGCTCCTAGGGTATTTTTTAGGTTATGTGAACTATTCACATGATTACATCTACTCCATAAGACAAAATGTAAAAATTTCCATTAGATGGCCTTTCATCAACATTGGACATTTGTGCTTTGACCTTGACACTGATAAGCTCCCCAAGTTCCATGATTTTATTCAAAGTCAAAACTTGTGTAGCAAGGGCATCCATTCCTCATTTACATAGGTGATTCTATAAAAACCATATAATCTATTCAATAAGGCTAGGGATATCCTAATACCTAGCATGAATTTGATTATGGGAATAATGGAAACATCCCCTCAAATATTCAATTTTTCTCATTTTTTGAGCCACTACTTAAGCTTACCTTCAAATATGTAATGGTCTAACAAAGCAATGGTTTAAACCTTTTTATAATTCATTTTGGGTACTATAGGCACATATAATTTTCAAAAGGCATCCATATAAATATAATCTAGCACATTCTTATGAATTCTAAAGTGTTATCAATCTCTCGTAATAGTGTCATTGAGATACAAATCATGAAGTCAATGCATGGTATTAACTTCAATTTCATGGTCACATTATCTAAGCCCATTTTTTTAATTAATAAAAAATCATTCACGTATCTTTACCTATCCTTGTATAATTAATCCTGGGTTGAATATGGCTCGATTCCATTCATTTCATCCTAGAGAGAAGAGTAATGGTGAAATTATAACACCCATCTACCAAAAATTGTGTTTAATTAATCATTTTCTCATAGAATATAATATTTATAGGGAGGATAGTTAGTTTCTTGGGATGAGGAAGACATTGTTGTATTGTAGAGTTTTTGATAATCTATTTGTAATTATTTACAAATTATCTAGTAAGAAAACTAGGGATCTTGATGGATTGGTGGCTCAAATTCACATTACATAGCTCATTGCTTAATGGAAAAGTTATTTTATGTTATAGGTATTTTGTCTATATCACTTAAATTTTGATACTTCATTTACCAGTTCATGTGAAGTTAATGAAACAATGGTATTTAACTCTACTTCCCATTTTGATTTAAAATTTACAAGTCAATTTTTGTGGTTTTCTTTTCCCATGTGGAAAATTTCCACTCATTATGAAGGCTTAGTCATCTTTGCTAGCTAAGTGTCCATTTCTCCTATATTTAAAAAAATTCTTAACTTTCAATTCTTCCATATTTATTCTAGCTTTGCATATCTGATATTATGTCACTTATTTCAATCTCACTTTCCTAGAGTATTTACCTTTATAGTTCTAATTTGTATGATCCATAATATGTTAATTAATGATATTTTTCCTTTTGTCATGATCTTAGGGACTCGAGGATATTTATAATTTAAACTATGTACCTCTTCTAAAAAGGCTCCACATATATGAGATGATGCCACCTGGAAAAATCTTATGACCCAAGGAAAATTGTTGTATTTTGATTATGTACTTTCCTTTTGGAAAGTATCAGGATTTAAAGATGATGACATGCGGATGAATCTTATAAATCTAGAGTCTTGTAAATTTTAGCATTGTACTTTGTCTTTTCAGGCCCCTAGCTTCTGAGATCGTACCACATGGATGACTCTCATCAACCTAAGAAATTAGAACTTTTGACAGTGTATTTATAACTAATAAGGCCTAAGTGAATGGGATTATACCACTTGTTATGATATTGGTTTCTTAAATACTTGGTAAAATTTAGTATATTAGACTTGCCTTGTCATTTTGGGTTTTGGGTTATAAAACAATTTCCATTTGGTCTAATCTTAGGACTCCAAGAACATTTTTAATATCAACCATGTATTTTATTCTTATAGGATTCAAGTGACAGAGATGTCATCACGTGTATATATATTGAGGTTTTAGGAGCTTATAACTTTTTGTGAAAGCCATGTACATCCCAAGTTATTTATATTTTGACACTTAGACATCTCACAATAACTCAAGAACTTTAAATGTAGTTTTGAAAGCCAAACATTATGAGTGAATGAGATGCTTCCTCATGGAATGATCTCATGAATCTAGATGATTATAAGGAATGATAAATTTTCCATTATAACTATGGTTAGCTATGAGTGAATGAAATGTTGATAGATGTCATGTTCCAGGGAACTTGATGAAAATTTAAAAACCTAAGAACGAGATGCTACACATAAAATTTTAAATACACAAAAAATGTTTTTATTAGTCACATTAGTCAATTAAATCAAAACAAAATATTGAATACACATTATAAGTATATAAAAAAAATTAAAGGTGGTAAAAAAATTATGAATAGTGCCCTAAATTTTGGTTTTCTCGTCTCTTAGAACTTTGCAATAAAATTAAACTTTGAAAACAATCTTAGGTTTATGTATATTAGATCAATATTAGAAATACTAAGGTTGATATAGACCATTATTAAAGACTTATTAGTAATAATGGGTCCCTATTTGGATTATGAAAAATAGTGTGTGTTGGGGCATAATAAAAAAAAATTGTTCATTCTTTATCTCTTAATTTATTGTATAACATTATTTGATTGAGTATATCACTGTATGTCTATTTATTAGGCCCTTTAATTTTATTATTATTTTTGATTGATTGATTATTAATTATATGAATCTCTATATAGAACCTTGAGTTATTATGGGACATTTTCTTATCCATTGAGTGTAGATACTTCCTTGTGTAACATTTGATTTTCCATTATGTGTAGATTTTTCCTTGTGTGATGTCAATTGTTATTGAATATTTTTTATTAAGTGTGTTATGATCATGACATTATGTGCTCATGAGTGGATAAATATAGGATTATATGCTGATTTTATGGTGTTGTGATCCATATCACACACCCCACTAATTGTTTGTGGTGGCATGATCCATATAAAGAACCTTACTAGATATTTCTTTAGTTAGTGTTTATATTGATAGTGGTTATTATTACATACCTGATTATTATATTTATATTGGAATGTAATTTTTATTCCATAAAATATATGTTTTGTAAAAAATTTAATGATATATTAAATAGTACAATGACCTATTCTTCACATGATTTTAAATGATTATATCTTTATACATAACATGACGTGGTTAACTTTTTTTTAGATGAGTAATTCAAATGTTACATTATCCATTTTAAACAAGTGGAATATATATGGTATTTTCATAGAGATTAAGCCTTTATTTATATAAAAATATGATTTTTAGAGAGATAACATGATTTAGAGAGTTTATATTGGTTAATATTAACATTTTAGTTTAGTTTATGGGGAATATGTTTGTAGATTGAGATACATTTAGGGAAATATCCAATACACGTGCACACATTTTATAGGGACATAAGTTACATGTTTTTATATTTTTCAAATTTTGGATAATAAGATATATAAGTGTATAATTATATATCATATTATGGGGCATGAAAATTCTTCATGAGCACACAATATTATAGTTTTATATTAACTAACATGACATCTTTTTATTTGATAAGGTAAAAAAAAGTAGGTTTTATAGGGACCCCGTGAATGTAAAGTTTTAGCAAAGCACAATAGACCCAGAGTCATGAAAAAAATCCACATAGGATAAAAAAAAAAGAGGGACTTCAACCAACTATCTAAAGATAGACCAAAAGAACAAAAGGCCCAAATAAAATAAGACTAGTGAACCATAAATGAAAACTTATACCTAGTCAAAAGGATCTTCAGAGTATGCATGATATTTTGGGATAGCCCATTCTATTTCCTCATCCTTTTCCTTCAATGAATATTTCAATACTTTTCCTTGAGTCCACTTGCTCAGGCCTTCAGTCAACCTCTTCATGAATTTATTTTTTATATATTTAACATCACTCTTGTATTTGTAGATATTTTTAGTGTCTCCAACCTATTCTGGAATAGTTTCTTCACTTGTAGCTTTGTCCTTCAACAAAGTCTCTTCCTTAGATTCAATGGAAAAATTAATTCTAAGTTTTTCACTTTCTCCCTTCATGTCATTCCATTATGTTATGAGGCCCACCATGGACCTACCCATTTATTTTATCTACTCATCTAAGGCATGCAACTTCTTTCTGTGTTCCTAGTTAGGGTCTTCCAAGTTAGAATTTTCCTTCCCTTTCATGTCATATTCTCATCTTAGGAGATAATAATGGATTGGGATCTTTTTACTCTATAATCAAAAGGGATTTCACCCTTATATTTTGTATATTTGATGTTGTGGGGTCTTAAGGAGGTGGGATTTAGCAAAGGGGGAGATTAGGTGCACATTTTTAGAAGTGTCCATTCCATCCTTCTCTGAGTAAACATAATATGATTTTGACATGCCTTCCTTATCCCTTGGGATGAGTTGTATATGATTGACTCTCAAAGATTCCCCTTTTTTCAATAGGATAAAAATGAGATCTTGGTGAATAATGTTATTTTCATGGCTAATTTGGTAGGCCAAGGATATACTTTATAAGGACTCTAAAAGGTAGTATAGGATGCTAATGTCCACAAAAATAGATCAACAATAAAAATGATGTGATAATATTAAGGTGAAGTTACCTTCAAAACTGAGGCATTTCATAATTTGGAGATGGATTTTAGGCCATCACTAGGGCAAATTTTATCTATGAAAACCTTTCTTCTCAGTTTTAAAAATAACATTAGTTTAGAAGGATTTGTGCCTAAGTTACAACGTTATATTTTTATCCTTGAAAAATTTAAATCCCTCATAACCCATACTAGTGATTTCTCTAATTTACTCCTCTATGATGAATTTTTTTATCTTTTATATTTGGACTATGCATTTTGCAAGTGGTGATGAAACCCTTTATGATATATGCATCATGCCAAATTATCCCTTGCACGTATTTAGTCAGGCCACCTTTCTAAATCTTCCTCCACACTTTTGTATTTCCTTGAATCTCTATGCAATATAATGGATCCAATCAATATTTGTCACAACCATATTCTCAAAGTTATTACACACCAAATTCAGATTATTGTCACAAATCTCTTGGGTTCCCGTAGAGAGATTTAAGGTAATATGTTAGAAAAGATATTTTTTAAACCGAAAAACTCTTTCACCAAGAATTTTCAATTGATCTCTATAATGATTGTTCAGAGAGGGGTTTAAAATCCACATGATCAAATTTGAGCCTCCCACGTATGACTAGTTTCAATGCCAATTATGAAATGATGCTTAAATATTTACAAATCACTTTTAATAAATGTGAAGGTAATTTAATACATACTTACCATGTGACTAGAGATGGGTACCTTAACCCTATATTGGAAAATCAATCAGTGACCAAATTTTTCTTCCCTAAAAATATACTCGATGGTCACCTCACTAAAGTTCAAAAAAATTCCTTTGACATCATAAATTTTTTTCTTAATGGTGTGATAGGTGGTATATTTTCTAGATAGGTGATTTATAATGTTGAAATAATCACCCTTGATGGTAATAATATCAACCTTGGCATTTGAATTAATCTAGATACCTATTATAGTGGATTTATCTTTAGCCATGTGATTAGTTTGAACTCCTATGGGGCCTACATAAGCTAAAAAAACCATTCCTTTGAGATATTTTATGACTCCACCACTCCCCACTTTACCTAGGTTACCTTTTAAGGAATAATTTAGGTTTATCTTCATCCATCCCAAAGGAGGGTTGAACCATTTGGTTAGACTCCTATTATATTTTAGCTTGGAATCATTGACAACTTGAGAGGGATTCTAATCAACAATAATATAGAGGTCATCATTTGAACTCAGGTCCTTAAGTTTGGGAAAAAAAAGCTATCTAATTTTCCATGATTTCAAAGCATAAATGAAGAAATATGGACTTGATGTTCCTCCCTTTGTTAGAAAAGATGTAGTCATTTCTAACCTTCCAAATTCCCAAAATAAATGAGGAAGAGAAAGATGTCATAAGAGGGATAGGGAGGGTAAGGACCAAGGTGGTTTCCATTGATTAATGAGGTCTATAATATAATTAGGATGGACATAGGACACCTTAAAATTTTATATAACTAAATGTAAAATTGGAGTCCCAAAGGGGTAGGATAAGAAAAGGTGGTGAACCCATTCTTTAGAAGATTTGTAGAGGGTACACTTGTTTAAGATAATTATGACATGCTTGGCAAAGTTATCAATAGTGAATATTGTATCTTGGGATGATAATGAGAAAAATATGTCAACTTTAGGAGTGATGTTTTTTACCTAAAGATGTCTCTAATACTCCCTCTCCTCCTCAAGATCTATCTCAACCAAGTAACCATATTTCACCAAAAATGCCCCACTATCTTCAATTAGCTTGAGTTAGAGGTCATCCTTAGGGAAGAAAGAAATATGAACTGATTAAAGTTTATCATTAAGGTCTTATAAATCATGAATCACATCAACATTATAATAGTAAAAATGAAGATATTTCCATTAGGAGATGCCACCCACACAAGACCAATATTCTTTTAATTTTATGCTCCATGAGGATTTGAATGCAATGTAAAGAATGTTCTAGGGAACCTAGGTATAAAGATGAGATCATGATATCCATGGGTCATCTCATAAGGTAACCTTTTCCCCATTACTAACATATCACCTATCACCTTTCTAGAGAATAATTTTGTAGCTTTCCAAAAAAATGAGCCATATCTCAGGCCTTCCTCCCAGAGGAAACTATCCTCATTTCCAATTTATAAGTACTTAGCCTTGATGATATGAGTCCACATTTTATCCTCCTTCATAACCTTCCATCCCATATTAGAAATGAGGGAATTATTCATACTCTTCACCCTCTAGATTCCTTGCCCTCTATTTGTCTTAGGAAGACATGTTTTTATCCTAGTGGACCAAGGGAAATCAGAGTCTTTCTTTGGACCCTCTCTAGAGGAAGTTGCATTAAATATTTTAAATTTTTTTTGTTACTTTATTAAGGATATAAAAAAGAGACATCCAATATACTATTATAAATTGGATGGAATTTTTGAGTAATTAGAGCTTGCTAAACTGGGATAAAAGATGGATTTTCCATCTATAGATATTATTTTAGATTATATCCATGAGGGGGTTCTAGAACTCATACATCATTTTACCTACAAAGAGTGGAAAACCCAAATAAGTGGAAGGAATTTTGTTGATGTCACCCAAATATAGTGGCCAAATTCTTTTGTAGGATGATAGGAGTGTTAAGGAAAAAAATCAAGCTTTTGTTGAAGTTGATATAATGGATAGATACTTTATCATAATCCAAGATAATAATTTTGAGGTTCCTATATTTAGTGACATATGCCTCACTGAGAAGGAAGGTATAATCTAGAAAATAATCATGTGTGACTAGGATGGTGTTCTAATCTACCTTGATGCCACTGATGATGCCTTATGCCTAGGTAGATTGGAGGATTCTATCCAAAGTTTCAACAAGGATTATAAAGAGGTAAGAGGATATGGGATCCTTAATTTAAACCTTAGATATCTAAAAAATAACCTTTGATTATTTCATTAATCAAGATGGAATATTTGGGAGTAGAAATACAACTAAAAATTGAATTCTTAGAAAGTGGGATTGAATCCAAACCTTTCAAGATTTTTATCAAAAAACCTCCATGAAACTCTATAATAATATTTATTAATGTCTAATTTAATAAAAATACCTTGTTTGGAGGAGTTTTAAATAGAGTGAAAAATCTCATGGACTAATGATTATGTAGTAATTTTTCACCCACGAATAAAAGGCTCCCTAATGCTCTACTATAATTCTATCTAAGAGGGGTTAGATCCTTATGACCATAGTTAATAAGCATATATTATGAGTGGTATTGCACATACCTATTAGTATAAATTTATTTAGTTTATTACCTCTTGACTTCTTGGGATGAGGACCAAAAATGTGTTATTCATTTATTTTAGGATAATACTAGCTCTAAAACAATTTGCTCACCATAGCCTCCACTTCTATGTGTATGATGTCCCAAAATGTTTGAAAAATGAGGGAGGGGGCATCAATATTGGGATATTTACTTACTTCCATGTAAAATACCACTATTTTTAATTATTTAACAAAAGGGGGCTTGAGGAGGTTCATGTTATTATATTTATAAGTCATCATGGGGAGGTTTTGTATAATTATTAGTTCCAACTAGACATCTTGAGAGACATTTTCATTCAATAGGTTCTTAAAATATAGTATAATCTACTCATTTATATCATTTTCATCCTTACATTTCCTTCCATCCTCAAGAAACAATTCAAATATCATGTTTTAATTTCTATTTCTCGAAGCCTGGTGGTGAAATAATTTGGTGTTTCTATCTCCTTCCTCAATATAAAGGCATCTGGACTTTTGTTTCCATAATTATTACTCTTTAGGTTTGAGGTTGTAATAATTCAAGAAGGTATTTTTGTAATGAGATAAGCTATTTATTTATTCTATGGATATAAAAATGTTCTTCCAATTTTTTCAACTCCTCCTCTATAGACTTGTTTTTTGTGAAGATGTTTCCAAACACCTCCTTGTTCCATATTTTTCATTTTATTTTCAAATGATTAAGTTTTTTGACCAAACTAAACATATTCATCCTTTATTATGGAAATTCCTACCATGAATTTATGGAATTAGAGAGATTAGGGTGATGCAACCATATACTTTTTAAGTTGAAGAAAAGATTATTGTGGTTTGAAACCTTATCCCGAAAAAATACAATAGGTTTATGATCTAATCTAATCTTAGGTAGAGAATAAAGTAAACTAGTGTAATATAAGTAAGTTTAGAGAAACAAAAAACATACCTACTCTTACCTGAATTAGATCCTCCTCAATTATCCTATTTAACCATGTAAATGGTTTACCCTTGAGTTCCACATCCAGGAGACCAAATTACATTATGAAATCATTCATCTCTTCCATGATTTTTGATAAATAAGTTAGATTGCCTTTATTTTCCATCAGGGTAAAGGGAGAATTAAAAGACCTAGCCATAAGACATTTCCAATGATATTGATGTGGCATTGATGTTACCAAATGTTACATATTGAATATATAAGTCCATATACAATGGTTGGTTCACCTTATATAAGACTAACACATGAATCCCCCTTTCATGTTGAGGATCAAGATTAGCTAAATTAGTAGTGTAGTTGAGGTTCAACATCACTTAACAACCTAACACTACTCATGAGGTTTGTGGAATTTATTTTAATAAGTAATTGACCTATAAATAGTTAAATTCTAAATTGGATCATGATCACCATTAATTCTAAAATGTTTCAATAGGAAGCCAAATATCCAATGTTGTATTAGGAATCATAATCCCAATAGAATCAAAAGGAAACATAGTTCACCCATTTATAAATGCATTCCTTATTTTATCTTCAAGTTTAAAATTTTTATTTTTCATTTTATATTTCATTTCATATATGTAAATTTATTATTTTAAGTTCATTCAAGGTTTTATTGGTGAAATACGTAGACTTGGATCCTTCTTCCAAAGATAAAGTTTGTTGTACACACTTAGGTACATATTTATATCCTTTTACTCTAGCATTGTATTTCATTTCAATACTATAATAAAAGGGTGTAATTTATAAAGATTAAAATATATTATTAGACATTTGTAAATTTCAATCATGACATACCTTTAGATTACATGAATTTTTTATACACATATGGATCCTACACACCCATATGTTTTATACACATGTTTTATATGGGTCTAATCTTCCCAATTTTATATTAGTCACCTATATGCATTCACTATTATATTCCTAACCTATTTAAAATAATAATTAGACTATATCCAACTTATCAAATAAGTATTCCTAGATTTTAGAGGAATTTGTCAAACACAAACACATATAGAACTATGGACTTGTCCAAATTGTTAAAACTATCTTTGTGATAAGCAATGATAATTTTTAAAATTTAAATTATCTTTATGGGTCTGATATTATGTTTCACATGTTTGTAGCATAATAAAGTTCCCAAAGTGTCCCACATAAACATATTATATGTCTAAGCCTATTAGATCATATAGAATTATCAAGAAAGCCTTTTCTATAAATTTCAAAATCTAAGGGACTACCATTAATTTTATAATTTAAAAAATAGTCACAAGGAAGAAGTAAAAGACAATTCTAAAGAACCTAATCCATGTCATGTTTTCTATTTTCTAAGTTTTAATATCTATATTAAATATTTCATTCATTAAATGAACACCATTACACATATATGCCTAATGTGGAAAACTAAACATGGTTTGAATTTCCTCTTTGGAGTATTGGATATGTAATTAATGCTAAAAAATTCATTAGGGAGTGGTTTAGGTTAAGTTAATGCATTTTTTTCTCATTTTTTAGACATAAAACAAGTGTCAAAAGTGGAATTATGGTTTAAAAGAGAAGGAGATAGGATTCTAGGTACTACACACATTAAAATCCCCTGATATCACACATAAAGATGAACTACAAAGAGGAATCTAAGAATGTGCCAAAACAAACAAACACAGTATACCAAAATTAATCTAGTAGAGGAAAAAATCATTTGATGTAGGTGTATACATACTAATGTATTGTTAAAAGTGCTTCCAAAAATCCCCTGATATCACACAAAGATGAACTAGAAGGAGACATAGGAGCATGTGCCAAAACAAGCAAGCACAATATACCAAAATTAATCTAGTAGAGGAAATACAATCATTTAATGTATGTGTATACATATTGATGTATCTATAAAAGTGCTTCCAAACATCTAGTTCATGATCTAAGCAATTCACATTCTACTTCTATCCCTTCTCATTTTCCAATTATCTCATTATTGCACATATTAGTAAAATGCTATGTATCCATCATGTGATTTATATTTATATTAAGTACATGTGAAGTCAAAATCAACATTACCATTTAGATTAGTATATTATTATCATATATTTTGGAATCTTAATATTTCAAAGTTTTATACTTGTTAATACCACTAATTCAAAAAATATAGAGTATGGTCCTAATCCTCCAAGATATTTTAAAGAAAATTTTCAAACCAAACCAATTTTT
This sequence comes from Torreya grandis, assembly GCA_037957365.1. NCBI lineage: Eukaryota > Viridiplantae > Streptophyta > Pinopsida > Cupressales > Taxaceae > Torreya > Torreya grandis. Next base: position 4,098,879 of record JARHVA010000828.1, read on the forward strand.
AAATATAAATAAAATGATACTAAGAATGAGGTTGAAGAAATAGTTAATGTAGTATCATAACCCAGTAAAATGCTTATTTTTTAAATCTATAATGAAGTAATTTTACATAGTTATCCAACCCTCCTCATAAGATATTACAAAGGATACTTGAGTGCAATATAATATCTCTCCCTCTTCCAATGGAGTTTTATATGAAAAATGCAACACCTAATAGGTTTTATGTCAATGTATATTATGATTGGCACAGATACACAAGATCCTCTATGAACATATGAATTGGGTTAATACACAAGATATACTATTTAATTGAGTTAAATTTTATTGAGGTTAATTATGTTAATACACTTAGTAATGAGTTGGAATCACACCCTAATTAAAAAATTAATATATTTTATTATAATTTTACAAATCATGTAGCAAAAGAGATCAACACTAATCCCGAGGTGCATATCAATTACATATTGCATCCTTTGACTTATTATGTTTCAAGGATTGATGAGGAGCATCGTATAGATTATATTGTTAATAAAATTAAGGTTGAAAATGTACATATACTTATATTCACATTCAATGAGAATAATATTTTTGATGATGACTCTACCAATGTGTCTTTGTTTGTGTGTGCTTACATTGAATCACATCCTATACACCATGTTATTATGGGTAATGACTAAATTGAAAATATTTTAACTATGACATTTATTATAGTCTTGGGCATGCACATGAAGACTTTATTTATAAAAAAATATATTTAAATTATTTTATGGAAAGAGACAACACACTTTTGGGGGAATTACGTTACTACTTATGGAAGATACTATAATAATTGTTACTTTAATTCTTAATTCTACCTTATACTAGGGAATTTAACATGATATTATGATGTCCATGGATACATAACATATGTAAAATACCATATTTAATGCATCAATGTGTGAATTATATTAATATAAATTGAATGGTTAATTTTCAAAGTATTTCATATGAGTATCTTATTCAGTCAAAGATATTTACTTTTCCACCTCCACCATAGCCTATTATACAACTTGTATATGTTCATTCAACTAAGGAAATTGATAAAAAAAAGTGATATTATGAGAACACTAATGATTCAATGTCCATTAGATTATAGGTCTATTCAAAATCCAAAATAAACATTTTCTAGTGTATCATTTTATAATTTAGTTCTATAGGTTTCCTTGTGTGATCCATAGATAAAACCATCTCATTATGTTAACATACAAAACATTTCACAAGATAATATGGCTTCTATAAATAAATAGCCTAATAAGGATCATGTTTAAATTGATGACAATAATGGATATGTTATAGTGCATGACCACTTATCAAATTCACATATAGATTTGGCTCTATGTGATAATGTAGTGGATAAAAATGTAGTATGACAAAAATGGCATGAGGACAAAATATAGTGAGAAAAAATGTAGTAGTATTGTTAATGTCACAAAAATGTTGTGAAGAGCATAATTGGGACATTTTAGTGATTATCACATTGTTTATTTATTTCTAGTTCATTTTGGTGATAGTAGTTAACATTTCATGGTGGAAAAGTAGTGCACCAAATATACAAGCAAAATAATAGAGGAAAATGTGATTTTGTGAGTTTGGACCTTATATGAAAGTTATGTCATCTTCTGTGTGAGTGTATCCTTTACTATGTTTTTTTCCTATGATGTTTTGTATTTTATACATTTTTCCTTGCTATGTTTTTCACGCTACATTTTTTTTTGCTACTTTTTTTATGGATGCCATAGATTCATATGTTACTTCTCACCCACTGTGAGAGATATTAACACTAATTGATATAGGAAATATATGTGCACACCATTTATGGTGTCATTAATTAGTATGATAATATTTAAAATTAAAATAAAAAAATAAAAAAATACAATATTAAAATTTAAAATAAATATATTTGAAAACCTTTGCATGACATGTTTTTTTAGTTATACAATTGATTTATTGTATTTATCATATATACATGGTAGATTACATATTCATCCTCTACACATGATTTTCATGGTATAAATGAGTGTAATCTAGAATATAAAAGATATGCATTATCCATGGACATTAAAATTTAAGACATTACAAGAATTGATGGGCTACTATTATAAATTTGAGGGCATGCATACATTGGGGCCATCTTAGTAAACTTTAAAAGTTATATCTTTCTATGACCATTCCAATTATCATATCAAGTAACTTAGATTTTTTATACATGGCTTGATATTATGTATACTCTTTAGGGTGATATTCCATATAGATATTTTATTTTTTTATATGTGAGGATGACAAAGATTAATTATGTAGACAGTCATTATTTTTTCTATGTGTTTTAATGATGAATTTTTTTACGTGATGTAATAATTGATTAGGTATTTAACTATGTTGTGATTTATTTGGGTTTTATATTTTTAATTCCATGTATGTTTATTTTTTGAACATTAATGTCAGTTACATGGTGTGTGATATTGACTATTTCTATAAGTGCATTGATTGTGTGTTGTCACATTGTGTACTAGTTGTATTAAACATTATTTATTATATGTCTTCCATGTTCTTGTTAGTGTCATATCAAAGTCATTTTTTGAGTGAATATGTGTCATAGTCATGATATTATTTTCATATGTGTGTGAATACATGTATGATTTGTTTGATCTTGGTGTCATGATTATTATCACACTTTCTTCTATTATTTGTGATGTCATGATTGATCTCATGTGTCTTATGCATAGATTATCATTGTGTGTTTTTTAATTTGATGATTATTATTTTGTTCCAAATTACTATATATACTTGACATGACACTTGTATGGTCATTTACTTAAATTACATGTTTCATATGTTCATGAGTGATTAAATATTTATATGATGATATATAATGTAATTTTAGAAAACAATGTTTACATGAATACATATTTATATATATCATGATGCATATAAATTTTTTATTTTAAAATTATTGATTAATTGGATTCATACATGACCTCAAAATGGGTTTATATAGTGGCCTTTTCCTATATATTCAAACCTTGATAGACAAACAATTTAGATTAAGGGTCATATTACATGAATCGTATTGGGACAAATAAATAAAATTGAGACAGACACATTGCATATGAGAGACATTATACATAACTATGAGAGATAGTTGGCATTATATATGACAATATTAAACATATTATATGGTTCATATTAATAATATTTATCAGATTTCATGGACCAAATTGGGAAGGTTTTTTTAATAGAATGAATTGAGAAGATTATGAAATTTTATATCACATTGATGTATGTGTGTGTGTGTGTGTGTGTGTGTGTATATATATATATATATATATATATACACACCAAGTTTTGGGAATGAAATTGTTCATTCATACACTTTTACATTTATATGATGATATTGATGGTACTAAAAATATACTTGTACTTTTACATTCATTCAAACTTTAAATTTACATGTAAACTTGTTTTAGGGTTCCACGAAAATAATTGTGATGCTTAGAGTGGTGTGGTTGAGGTTCTATGTCACTCAATTTCTATCACTTATATGTGTCAAATATGGGTGAGAGATAGAATAAATTAAATACATGATTTC
>JARHVA010000828.1:4107500-4235000 GCA_037957365.1 Torreya grandis
AATATTTTATATCACTTTTCATTTGAATGCATGTATTTTAATAAAGCACATCCTCTTTTTAAGATAAGGAAGGCTTCAAAATTCACATGTTGCTTCTCCTTTTAAGTCATGCACCAAAATATTTAAATATTAGTGGAAGCATATTGTTTAAATTTGGATTTAAATATGTCCCTTTTACATTTAGATAATTTTTGTAATTTTTTGATAGAATTTTTTCAATAACATAGGTCATTTAAAATAAATGATCTCAGGATCAAGAATTTTAATTGTTACGTTACAACACTGGATCATTCCTCATATTCATGTAAAACAACATATGACACTCCTCATTCATGATATGATAGAATTCAAATGTTTGATATAGGACATATAAGTGACCATCCCTATGATGGGATGGTTGGTTATCATTTTTACATAAGAAAAATATTTCAAAATTACAAAAAAATTAAAATGTTACAAAATAAAAAAATTACAACTGAATCATGACATGTTTACTAGTTTGTATTATTTCATTTATGTTATTTAACACATGTTTATTTTATTACATGTAATTTTTCATACACACTATAATTTTATGGTATATTTGAGTGACATGCATGACATAATTAATCTACACAATATATAGATGCATAGATGTTGGACATTACTATACCTAGAGGCCATGCCAATGTTAAGGGATTTACATTACATATGTTGCATTCTTAGCAGATATATCTTTATATAAACTTTCCATTTATCATGTTGAGATACATTTATCTATTAAACATGTATTTATCTTTCTTATATTTTCTAAATTGCTACATTGCATGGATATTCTACTTTGCTATGATGTGACATTGACATATATTGATGGTCTAGACTGGTTTAACTTTTTCTATGCTTAATAGGGAAATAATTGATTGTGTTTTTTTAGCTATTTATTTAGTGTATAATTTTTTTTTGAATTATTGTATCATTTAATGAATTTTTATTAGGCCCTTGACTTTTTATTTTTATTTTTTCTTGATTGAGTTTTCATTACACAACTCTTTATTTGGACCATTTCCTTCTTGTGTGATATTTCCTTATCCATTGAGTGTGGATATTGCTTTATGTGAAATTTTATTTTCCATTGAGGGTGACTCTTGCCTTGTGTGACATGAGTGTTATTATGTGCGTCAAGTACATGACATTGTATACTTTTGAATAGATAAATCTAGGATTTGTTGTGTCCTAGCACATCCCCCAGTTTATAAATTCATATAGGGACACACTATTGTTTTAAAATCTTTTTTCAAGAACCTATGAATCGTATAAGTCCATGATATTTTTTTGGCATACATAAGTCTGAGGTTTTTTTCAAAGTCTAAGCCAAAGCTATAGAATTACAAAAGAATAATAATCAAAGATTGGGCATTATTTGTGATTTATTAATAACCTTAGATTTTCATATTTTATCCAAAGTTGAACTTATTTTTTTAATGGCATAATTAAGCTAATATTTTTTGATATAGTATATCTCATATTTTTTGTGAATGCAAGGCCATTTTTGAGACTTAAAATTATCCATCATTAGGCCTTACCCTCATTATATATGGTAGGATCACAATTACTCATAATCCTTTAGTGTTCATAAATATTCAAAGTTCCATAACATAGAGTTTAGAGATCAAGAAAAGTGGCATCATCACATTGATCAAGGCTCACCACAGTTAAAATAAATGTCCATGTCTTTAAGGTAACTGAGTCATCATAGGCCATCCACATGGAAATATCTTATTCACTTAGGACAAAGTTGGTTTCATAAAAAAGTCTTTAGTATTTCAAGTCTCTATAGCCTCAAGATCGCAACATATGGTGTAATATTGTGGACTCAAAACCTAGAAGGTCAAGGTAGGTATAATATATATAACTTTTCAAAACCTTGAAATCCTTATAGGTAGAATAATCTAATCTAATCTAATCCCTCTAAAAGACATACAAAGTTAATGGCCAAGTATCCCCATAGCTTTAATTCCTCGAGATCATGCCACGTGTTGACAATCCCATCCACCTAGAGCCCACATGAAATATGTACATATTCTAGTGATTTATAATATCCTACATCTTTGAGATTATGACAAGTGACACAATCTCATTAACACACAATATCATGAACATGTAAGCTGTAGAGTATATAAAGTAAGATTATAAGGCTAAAGAACCAAGGTAAATGAGATGCATGGCCAAAACATAAATAAAAAATTAAAAAACTAAGTAAAATTAAAAAAAATTAGGAAGTCAACATCCATCTTAAAGTAATTATTAACCACTCAAAGTTAAAAAAAAGTTTACATATGGCTGAAAATAACCTGCCAAAGCTGATTGGAAAATTTAAATCAAAATAGGAACATAAAAAAAATCATTTGCATTAATGTCACTTGAACTATGCATTTAGGACTTTTAATTTGGTAATATATGAAAAACTTGAACAACATTAACTCAATTCACCATTAATATGCAAGCTAAATAGTATGATTTTGAGCTCTCAAACAACTAAAATCTCTAATTTTCTTAGTGAATTTGTAAGTGATTTTAGTCAATCTACAAAATATACTACATAGTTTTAGAGTAAAAAATGGATCCTCCAAGACCAATGCACATCTAGGCCCCTTCTTCATATTCTATTTTTGGTAGTACTAAATATACAGACACTATGTATGACAAGAGTGCCTTTGATTTAAATTTCCCCATCATTCAACTATCTGGAATGAAATGGATGCCATAACACCATATTCCTCACATGATCATTTATCTCAAAAAGAATAATAATATATTTATGACTTGCTACCAATAAATACCATGAGATTACATAATGCAACTGGAAAATATAAGGTAATGCACTATATAGACTTACATGATGATTTATTCCTTAATGGTGCTTTCATTATATTTTTTTCATCTCAAAACATATAAAATTTTATTTTCTAGTGTGTTTGGAGAAGCATTTGAGAGATACTTTAGGATTATAATACTAGAGGCCACTTAAAAATAGATTCATCTAATGTGTGGATTGAAAAAATATTATAGAATGAAAATAAAAATAATGGTTAGCAAAGGGTGAGAATTGAATCCTAAAGGATGTATTTCCTTTAATGGCATAATTAATTTTAGACTAGGCTTTAGGGTAGCAATGGAACTTTTTAAGAGGCTATATCGTTTTCCTAGTATCACCTACATACATGTAGAATGAGTGTCATTACTGGATATCCTCTTGAACTCATAAAAAATTGTAGCATCGAGGGAGATTATAAATGTTATATTAAAGGATCATATGTTTAGGATGGTTGATGGTAATTTTTATATGATGTCTTATTTGTTGGATGCAGTCATTTGGATGGTCCACAAAACTAATGGGCAACCATGAGACCCATCTACTGAATATCTAGATAACATAGTTTATGATAATTATTCTTTCTTACATGTTTATAAATTCAAGAATGAAAAAAACATAATTTTTGAAGATGTTTATCCTCAGGTATATTAGGCCATTTATGGAAACTAGATTCCCAGATTATCAAAAAATTGAGGAGAATCTCCAAAATGGGATATTATTGGTACTATCTAGACTATACCATTATTATAATTGAAGGGACTATATGCCCATGTATTTAACATGCCACATCATAGATAATGTGTTATAATAAGAAATTACACATCACTTATAAAATATTGTGGATGAAGATCTTGGTATCAAGCACCGATATTATTGTCACAAAACTCCCCTAAGCATTCAACATCTTCAATTTGTTGTGAGGGCACACCTCAATTTACTAGGAAAAGTCAAGGTTCATTATAGCTTAAAGGTGGCTTAATAAAGAGAATGGGACCCTAATAAAATAATTAGAAATTATATTAAGTACCTCAAAGAGAATAAGGGGGTTACCATTAGGTATGTCTATGAGACATATGAGTACAATGCCATATTTCTAAATGTTTCAGATTATTCTAAAGTTTGGACCCATATGAAGAATAAGAATATGTTAATTATCATTGCCCAAGTAATTCAATATGACCCCAAAATCACTAAAGAGCGAGAAAATGAAATAATAAAAGAATAAAAAAAAGATTTGGATCATCAGTAGACTCAACCATAGTCCCAATGAATACATAAATAATTTTAGCTTCCCTCTCCCACATAAAAGGAAAATAATCTATCAAAGGGAGAGACTAGTAGCCAAAGGTAAAAGAATATTCATATTAGAAAGGACATTCTCAAATGTATGCTTGGTTCTCATCCGATCCCCACTTATCTAGCTTCTACCACTTTTGGTACAACAACCATAATTATGAGTAATTTACCTCCTCTAGATTGAAAAATAAGGGCATTTTCTTGGGCACCTTTGGCCCCACTTGTTACAATCACACAATTAAGTCTCCCTAAATTTATGTAGAGGTATTTTTCATCTCTTGCATATACTACCCATTACCATAAATCACATCCAATGAGTCCATCTTCACTAACTACCATAGGTGAGGGGATATCTTCCCAAACATTCCTTACTATAATGGTTTCCTTTCTGTCCACACTTCTTCCCCACCATTGTTTCATTGACCATCACTTACCCACATATATTAGTAGTTCCTATTACTATGGCTCCATTATTAGTTTAGTCTTCCCCTTAATCTCCTATTCCCCTCATGATTAATAACTAAGGGAAATCCAAAATTCTTCTAGACTCTTTCAAAACTCAAAAGTGGAAGAAAGACCATCATCAAATTTATCTGCCTTAGGAGGACCACTTGATATGGAATTAGTGGAAGAGCATGGATATGTAGTTTCATTAATTAATTACCCCACATACAAGGATGAATAATATATAGAAGATATGAGGGGAACAAAGTAGGAGTTTAGTTAAGCAAAAACACAAAATAAAATTATATAAAGGATAGAGCTAGAAAAGGTAGAATCAATAAACTTAGGAAGTCTGGATGAAGAATAAACTTCAGCTAGAACATAGATCCAATAGATTATTAATAAAGAATAAATGCATGACATTAATAAGGTAGTTTCCTCTATTGCTTCTTCCCTTTCAATTGTAAATATTCATGTTGTTAATTTAACACCTACTAGTTTAGATGCCAACCCACTTTATCCATATCATTCATTCAAATAATATTGTTTGAAAATTACGTCATTATATTCTCAAATTAGTTTTGAAGGGGTTGGGCAACAAATTTATAGTTATATTGATTCTTCCATTCTGTTCATTATAACCCAAATAATATCTTGTAAAAAGAGGGTTTATTTTGAGGATTTGGTATCCATTTTCATTTTTAATAATTGAGGGCCACCTGTTCCTCCAAAATCCTTAGATCAATTTGAGTTACCTTTACCATAGTCTACATTTACACAATTTTCTATAATGACAATTTTGAAAATGCCCAGCTAGATAAAGTATGTAGTAGAAACTACACCTTAAAGATAAGTATAAATATCACAAAGGGTCATTAAAATACCTCTTCAATTTCCCATCTAAATAAGTTCCTCAATTCCACCTCCAAGGATTACTCCACATTATACCTCTATTGATCTTAACTTGCCTAAAGAATAAGGGGAAATCATTGTTCTTAAATGGGTTAAATAATTACATGACTAGAGGGGGAATAGGAAAACCTTGGACCTCATAGATTTATCCATAGTCTACACCCATTTTGATAAGAAAAAGTGGTAAAATTTAGAGGGTGAGAAAGAGGAAAGGGATAAACACTAACATAAAAGATGAAATAGTGTTAGAATAAAGAGAAACCATTTTCCCCTTGGCCAAGAATACTAAAGGAGTCTAATGACCCTAATGAATATAAAAAGGACTCTTAATCTTTTGTGGACTAATTTGGGGAGGACATGAAATAAATGTATAAAATTATGTAACAAGAATAACAAAGGATTTTTTAGAGACAAATCATTCAATTTCCCCAAGAAATGATGGACAATGTCCAAAGTGCAACCACTAGATTGTAAAACATTTTGAATACAATCTGAGTCTCTAGGAGTGAATCTTAGTATAAAAGAGTAAAGGTGTTAATAATTTTGAACAAATTGAAATAATTTGAAAAGAGACTCAACTTCTTGGATCATTGCATGATGAACATTCTATATTAAAAATTTAATCTTGGTTTCTACCCAACATGTAGTATGGGATTTAGATTATTTTCAAAGAGATATGGTGCCTTTAATAGGCATACACAAGTGAAATAATTGATAACATAGCTAAGATGACAAGAAAGGGAGGCCATGGAGATATTAAAATATATTAGTGTCATATATGTGATAACCTCCATTTGGAAGTTGGTAAATAGGTATAATTTTTAAACACTTCTTAAGGTAGTTGTATACAGCTTCAATAAGGAAGTCAAACGAACTATTTATAAAACTAATAAAAATTTATGAAGTTGATAAATTTTGTGAAAGATAAGGTAAAAAAGGTGTAATCCCTCAAATTAAGGTTTAAAGCCTCTAAAAATTATCATATAATTTTGATGAGTGAAGCTATCAAAATATTTATACCTTCTATGCTTTATTTTGACATTATCAATAAAGAACTTAAAGTTGTTTATGCATTATTTGAGAAGCTCAAGGCTAGAAAGGAAGATCATTGGCCAACATAAAGTACATATTCAAAAAAAACATATTATCACATAAATTAAAGTTCTAGTTCACACTATAATGTCTATGTCACTACAAGGTCCTTAGTTCTCTATATATGTAGTAATGAACACTCCAATGAGACTAGTTTTGATTCATGAAGGGATAATAGTTATTATAGTTACTTTAGTTCCAAAATATCTCATCATACCATTTTACTCTCCTATTAGTGACACATTAGCACCACCTTAGATATATATATGATTTCATTTTTTAAATTAATTTGAGACTTGTGTTCCTAAATTTATTGGTACATATGAATTATTTTTGATTGATTTTGGTCAAAGAGTTTTATTTATATGCACATCTTTATAAATTCATGTAATGCATAAATTTTGACACAATTATATAATGAAAATTTTAAATTTATACTTCACTTGGAGGATGAGGAACCCCCTCCCAAAGTATATATAATTTTGTATCCTCCTAATTCCAAAGGGAAGACAATTTTGGTTGTTAAGATTAATAAAAAATTCTAAGGATTGTTCTGCAATTTGTCTTGAGTAAGTTCCATCACTCTAGTAATTTATTTTTTGGGATATGGATGAGTGTTTATTTCAATACAAATATTTAAATTTTTATTTATAATTTTAATACTTTTTTGTAATTATCATAATCTCCCTTTGTAGATGTGCAACTACAATCTTACAAATGTAGCAACCTTTGATTATGTGCATGAAAGTTTACTATATTTTTTTACCTTAGAATATTAACTACATTTATGTATTTTTTATGATAATATAAACCTATAAAAAGTATTATTTATCATTCACTTTTCTAGCTTATTGTTCAAATTCTAGTTTATAATTTTTTTTTATCTATCTTCAACCTATAAAACCCTTCTTTTTTTCCATACCTTTATTAATTTTGGGTTTATTTTGATCCTACCCACTTTAGATTAGATTCAAAATCAATACATCCATCTCAAATTAGGTCTAGACTCATGTCATACCTAAATCATTTGAGGTAAACAACTACTCTACTCACTTTTTTTTCACCACCAGGTTGTTTACAAAACCCAATACCCTAAAACTCATGCCTTGGAGTGAATATTTATTCACCAATCCTCAAACATTATAGGATACATCATAAGGATCCATAGTGTTCATGAAACCCACATCCAATATGAATTTATCTGGTGTTAAAAATAGGTATTTTCATTTATTTGAAAAGATCACAAGAGTTGTACTACATGTAACCATAAAACTAACAAGATCCACCTCAGATATTGACTTACTATTCCCACCTTTGTAAATCCATATGAAAGTTAGGTTAGATAAAAGTGTATTAAAAGGACTCTAGACCCAATAATATTCCCTAAAAAAAATAATCTATCCTCCTCCATGTCTAAAGGCCCTAACCTGGTTAGTCGATTATATTATTTACATCTTTGGAGATTTGCAAGATTTTCCTAAAAACCTAGAAAAGTGTCATCATTCCTTTTCTCCCTCACAAGGTAGGACTACTGAAGAACACATAAAATATTTCAAGAAACCCATGGGGATATTAAATGTAACCCACAAATATGTGTCTTACAATCTCTTTCCTTTTACTTTGAAAGATGTTGCTTATGATTGGTTCCTTACTATCCTATAAATTTTGATCACATATTGGAATCAATGCCAAAATACCTTTCTATAAAAATTTGGATAGGTCACTAACCCAAGCATTTTATACCAACACTTTTAAATAATGAGCCAATAATATCCTTTAACATAAGATTCTAAAATATGTATATCCAAGTAGATGCTAATTATAAACTTAATGAAGCATTAACCCTTGAAATGTATAATAACATTTTAGATTACATGAAAATGGTTTTCCTCCATACAAAACTCAATATTAATACAATATCACTAGTTTATGCTAAGGAAATTAACATTGATGGGAAGTTAAATCATCAATCACAAGCTTTGGATCCATTCAATATTGGTCATAATTTCCATCCTTTAACACAATTATAAATACTAATTAGAATGTTGTATTTTAAAATCATAACTAGGTGTACACTCAATTTCCTCTATCCCATGCTCCACCTAACCAACATCTTAACTTCATAAATAATCCTATGTATCTAACCTAAAAAATAAGAACCAATATTTAATTCATGTCAATACTAATACTGAAAAAAGTATTTATGTTGATTCTACAAAGGCATAATTAGATTCCATCTAATGAGTGGTACATAATCTAAGTAATGATTTCTTAATCATGCATAAGTGGATGGTAAACACCATGGAGTAGAATACCAATATGAATTTTTTATATTAGAGATACAAAAAGATTTAAATAGATATGGAAAATACATAACAAAAACTACCTCAAGAGATGCCTGAAATAAACTTCTTGGAAGTAACACTTAATAATTGGTGTTGAGTCTACAACATGGTGCATCATGGTGAGCTAGAATGAATTGAATTTTTCACCACCTTTGAGATATTTTAGAAATCAATGGGTAGACAAGAAATCTTTGAAAATCATCCAAATCCATCTTTTTCTACACTCCAGGTCCTTCTAGAACAATAATGGTTTTTTAGACATATGACTTTTCATTCATATTGGAATATGAGAATGGACCTGAAGATAATATTAATGAATCTATGGTTTTCAAAAGTTTTAGAGGAATAATTATAACCTAAGAAATAATAAGTCTCCTACAACTTTTATGGCCCCAAGAAATAGTTCTACTATTCATCTAGATCCTAACACCAATAATAATCTTCCCCCTCAAAAAGGGAATGATTATTCACAAAGTGCAGAACTGCATAGAAAAAGTAGATATAATTTAGTTAAATATATGAATAAGATCAAGGCAAATATGAGTCTTCATGATTTATCTCAGATTACCAAAAGGATAAAATTAATTCACAAAACTTTAAATTGGAGATAGTATACTAATAAATTAAAATATGTAGATGAAAATGTGGTCATTTACAAAGACAAGCCTGAGGTACCACATTGCCTCTTATATATCAAAATGTTCAATAATAATGTACATAATTGTCTAGTGGACTCAAGTGTATCATCCAATTTGATGCCCATAACTATATGCGAGAAACTAGGTTTGACTCTAGAAAAATATAAAAAGGTGGCCCTATAATTGGATAAGTCATCTATATCATGTGTTGGGGACGTAATGAATGTACACATTCAACTTGCTTCAGAGCCATGTGTACAATAATACATAGACATTTTGGTCATGGATGTAACTAGAGCCTATGGGTTGCTTTTGAGTCATATTGGTCAAAGAAACTAAATGGATACATGGATACATACTTATCAAACATGTGGCTACCATGGAAATGGGTATCCAACAATATTTGAGTATATTGAGAACCAAAGGTGAAGTACATGATCACATAGTATAATTCCAAGAATGAGAAGGTTGAATTTACATCCTCACATGCAAGTTTATATACATTCACTACCAAGAAAGAACATCATGAACAAGAATTTGAAGGTCCTTCTCAATTACGGACTCTTTATTTTGATAGAGATATATCAAAACAAGGTTTAGGTTTGGGAATAACATTGATCAACCCAAATGGGAAATAATATATGTATACACATAATATTTTCAAACTTTATCAATTATTGATGTTTTCTCTCTTTTAGGAACCTGTTGAGTCTCAATTTCTTTGAATACACACCTTAAAGGGTACATCAAGAAAGGGGTGGGTAGACCATTAGTGTTTCAAAGAATTTTTGTCCCTATACTACCACTTGTTATCAATCCAACCATCTCATAAAAACACTTCCCTAAGCTTTGAATCCTCTTTTACACCCTCCTCTGGTCATTTTACACTTTCATTATCCCATTCCTAATCCTAAAACCCTTTAAAATAATTTAAATTACACTGTCAACCCCATCAACCCTATATTTTAATTCATAAAACATATTTAGTGTCTAGGTCAACCCCTATCTAACCTAAACCAAAACCTACTTTATTTTAATCAATAATGATATAGAGCTAATGGGCTAACCCTTTTGGTTAAATTTTCAAAAAATTTAGGGTTAGATTTAACTATATATAAACATTCATTTCTCCATTATTATAGAGATATCAATATTTAATTATTCATTTGCACTTATTTATAATCTGCTCTTCTACCATTCTACTTGAAGATTTATAACTTAGGGTTTCTACTTGGAGAATAATCTTGTCCCCCATCTATATATCCCATATAAATAGATTACAATCTCCACCCAATTTCTATATATCTATCTACCATCTAGAGTTCTATTCTTTTAGAGGCTGAGCCCTATCTATCTCTAGCGCTCCTGACCTATAGGCTAGGGAGGGGGTGGCTTGTGCCCTTAGAAAATTATTGGATGCTTTGGCCTTTCTTAGTGATCCTAAAAAACCATAACCTCTTATGAAGCACCTTTGATAAAGGAAGATATTGAGTCTCGACAGGTTCACCTTCAAGGTAAGTATCTCTAACTTTACTCCTTTATTTTAGTAGATATACGTAACATAAGTAATGGATATTGAATATATTGCTCTCTCCATGAATTAGGGTTTTACCTATACATAGATTAATTATGATTATTTTATGAATGTTTAATTTTATGTTTAATAAACCCATTTTGTGCCATAAGCTTTGGTGACCACTAAATAAGATTTCACTTTACTTGTCATTATACTTTGTGAATATAAAAACATAGGACCTAGTAAGGGTTATTGCATAATTTTACTTGAATGGATGCTTTGGAACCCTCATTAGTGATTTTATTGTAGTAAGATATCCCTTGGATAGGTATAACAAATCCATCTTAGTCATGACTCCAAATATATAATGTATAAACAATCATAAGTGTAATGAGGATTTATCTTCTCTGAGCTAGGATTAATATATAGATCAATTGCATTTCTCTTTGCATACATTATGGTAAACCAAAAGTGAATCAAACCTAGTAGGTTTTCTTTCATGCTATCATTTTTATCATTATATTATAAATTTATATATTTAAAGTATGGTATTGAACCAGTCTGTATAGTTCTAGCTTTCTATATGTAGTTTAACACATAGTCACCCTAAAATGACTATGTTCTATCTATGTAGGTCTTCACCATATACAATTTATTAGATTAATCAATTTGGAATAGTATTATTATTTGATTATAGATTCACATACATAGTTAAACCAATAAAATTTGTCTACAATTATCTTCTATCAATAAACAAGTATGCAAACTAGTCTAACCAATTGATTTTGTTTTCCATTTATTCTTCAACATATAGGGTTCTACAAACTTGGTTGATCTAGTCAACCCATTTAGCATAATTTTGAAACAAAATTTGAACATCAAAGTATTTTTTTTCAATATAAAACATCTTAAATCCCATCAAGTTTCCTTTCTTTCTCTCTTTGTCATTTTTAGTTCTTCTTTCAGTACTATTTTTCATAAGTTTGTAGTTTGTAAAACTATATCCCTATAATAAACTAGGTTGACTTGTTCAATATAGTTATGTAGTTTGTCTTCCATCTAGAAGGAATAGTTAACATATTCAGCTATGTTCTTATATATCTTACTTCTGTAAAATAGTAATGACCTATTTGACGTTGTTCTACACTATTTTCATAAAGTGTCTATTGAACTAATTCTGTATTATTCTTAATCAAGGAATTAAATTCTATTTGTTAGTACTTAATTCACCTTTCTATTTTAGTTATTTTCATGATTAAAGTAACTCACATAGCTTAAATAGGTGTTTTTTAAAATTATCATTTTAGTTACATTATTTTTCTCTTTTACACACACAACCATATCACTTTTCATTCAAAAATCATTAAACATTTATCTTCCCAAGGTCTACCTAATTGGATTTCATCACCAAGGGGGAAACTAAATTATGTTGTTATCCAAATATAAATACGTGATTGATGTTATATATTATAAAATCAATTGATAGCCTTCTCTCTATGCGATTGTGAAGTGAGGGGGTAGACCCCAATACTAATCTAATACCATTACGAATATAGATCCCTTTCAACATAAATGTCCTAAAACCAAACTTAGATTACTTTATAATTATTTATCTTAGTAAACTTCCATATCACATTAAAATTAAACTTAATATCACTTATGATGACTAACTAGTTCGCAATTACTTTTCAGTTACTACTTGTTCTTTGATCATTATATGTTGTAATGCAAAACTTGAATTCGCTAGATTTGGTGTAAGGTTTTTGCTATGTGTTCTAATTATATTAGTCACATTGATATAATTTATTATGTGATTAATCTCATTTTGATTCAAAAATATCTTTCAAAATTTGTCTTTATTTCAAAACACTATCATTTTGGTCGATACAATCTCTTACAAACTATTTATCCTTTTTTGCCAATAATACATAGTCAACCTACATGAATGTGTATCCTTATCTTCTTATTTTGTTACCCATTAAATATTACTTTATAAAACCATATTAATATGTATTATTTTTATCTTATTTCAATTTCATTCCTTTCAGCACATTTTTGACCAACTAGACTATGTCTTCTTATCTTTTGGTTCTATGAATCTTCTTTATAGAACTCTATTAACTTAGTCAAATTTTTAATTGATGGTTGAGTATTTTATATACCTATTTGACCTTATCCATGTTTTCCCTCTTATTTATTGATCTCATATCCATTCATCAAGATTTATGAAATAACCTATCATAATCTTCTTGGATAACCTGAATCCATTTAAACATTATATGGGGTGCTCTTTTATTCCTTTATTTACTTCCAAAGAGGATCCTTTATCTTGGAGTACTTATTTTCCTCCCTCATATTTATATTAAAACATGGTTCAAATCACTCCACAAGATGAGATTGGTGGATTAGATCCTTTTCATACATATCAAGACAATTCCCATCTCCAAACATCTCACCATAATGTGGGGGAAATTGACACAAATTTATCTAATAATCCCATAGGAAATACACCACATAATAACCCTCCCCATAATACTAATTCAAATAGTCCTCCTATAAACACCAACCCATAAATTGATACCAATCAGATTTGTTCATAAATAGTGAAACAAATGAACATAATGCAAACATATAACACTTCCCAAATTATGTAACTACAACATCATTTGATCATCATGGATTATAAACCTCCCATTTTTCTCCTTCAAAACAATCAAAATTTTATTCCTCCACATCTTAGAGATTCTACATGTAATTTCATCCCCCAACCTATCATGGACAATAATACGATTCAAAACATCTAAAACAATCCTTTATCCCCTTTCATTATTTATATTGATATTGGTAACATATCTTAAAATATTAAATATTATGGGACTAAAGACCCTACATATTTTCTTAACACATTTGGTAATCTTTATAAGGAGTGGATTCAAACTAATAATTTTGACACAAGTAAACTATTGGTTAAAACTTTTACCAGTGATATATTAGAATGGCACAATCAACTTCCAAAACATTCCATATGGAAATCAAAGGATTTAGTCAATCCTCTAGTTAAAGAGTTTCAACACAATGATCTTCCTAAGAATTGCCTTAGCCATTTCATTAATGCTAAGTAATATCTCATTGAATCAGCTCATGATTTTATCAAATGATGTATATATTTGTCTCACAAGATCAATCATAACATGACTAATGACAATTTATTTAAACTCTTTATCACAACATTAACTCATTCATTTTAATATAAGTTTTAGACTTTTGCTCCTGAAATGCTAAATGAAGCTCTTGACCAAGTTAAGAATCAAGACTTCTTAATTAAATATTTTGAACCTAGTACTAAAATAATTAATGCATATTTTTAACATTACATTAATGTGATAACCAAAAATCCTCTTTAACCTAAATTAGGAGTTTCCAAGGCTAACAATCCCCAACCTTATCATATGTCATTAACTATGCAACAAATGATAAAATTTTTATCACCCTATAAACCATTTACTTATCCCAATAATCCTCCAAAATTTTATGAACCTAATCCTTTTTTTTGGTTCCTCACTAACATTGGTCTTCCTATGAGACATGTAGAGGACTTACACAATTTATTGTCTCCTATATGCTTGGTAATTCATTTAATCACAAAGTCATGATTCAATTCCATCATAAAAATTAAATTAATTCTTATAAAAAATGATAAGTTATCAAAGCTTATTCATATAATAACAAAAAATATTTTTCTACCTTTAATGCTCAACAAGTCAACAAGGATATTTATGCAATTGACATTGACTATGACCAATATTATACCAATACGCAATATGTCAATGTGGCCAATGCTAATTATTGATGTAAACTAGCTCACAAATATCCCATCACCAAACCAAAGAAACCATATTTGGAAGAGAAAATCCTCAAAGATAATGTAACTACTCATTTAGCTTCAAAAACTAATGAGGAACCATCACCTCCTTCTGAACCACCAACCAATTCTCTTCCTCAAACTATTTTACCTTCTAAGCCTCATGTTGGTTCTTCTTCCAAAGCCCATTAGAACTTATTATAATAACTTAACTCCATACCTTGAAAAAATCTTCTTATGGAGTTGGTTCTTACCTATACTTATCATCTTAAGTTCCTCATGAAATTACTTCAATAAATTGAAGAGAAATCTTATTTAGAAGAGGAACTATCTTCTCATGAGCCTCAACTAGTTGAATTGCATACCATTAAATCCATTTATCCTTCTTTAAAACCCTCCATCAAGTTCCTTGAGAAGACATGATCAAGGATGAGATCCTCTTTAAATCTGATGATCCACCCCTCTTCATAAAAATAGCCATTAATACCAACCTCATTTATAAAGAATTAGTATATGAAGGGTCTTATATTAATGTGAAATATTTTTGGCTCATCCGTCAACTTGGATATAACAAAAATCATCTTAAATAAATTCACTTGACATGTCATGGATTTAACAAAACTAATCAAAATCAACTTGGTTGTATTTTTATCCCTCTTATGATTAGACCTAAGACTATACGAACTAAACTCATAGTCCTCAATTTACCCTTACTCTTAAAACATACTCCTAGGATGCCCATGGACTAATCAAATGAGGGATATTGCCTTTTCTAGTAGAAAATGCATCATGTTCCTTCATAATGGAAAAAGGTACAAACATTAAGTCGATCCTAACCCTTCGAGTATTCATGTTCCAAATCCTAATTCCTAATATAAAATTCCAACCATCCCAAGAATTAATAGTGCTCTTTTTCTTGAATTCATCAATATGAATCTAGATTTACATGTCACTCTTGTTGATTATGATGAATATGAGCCTAATTATTTACAAAATACCTAAAACACTACCAAGATACCTCCCAACATCTTGGAGTGGCTACCTCCCTCTTTATTAAATCATGATTGCACCATCCCTCTCATTGATGAGATCAGTAACTTCCCCCTTCCATGAAATGCTTATGAAGCATCTTACATAGAAGACAAATTCACATGAAATGATTATGGAGTGGCTAAATTATTCCAAGATACTTTAATCATGCCTCCACATAAATTTAATGATTTAGGCATCTCCCCTTTCAAAAGTTCCTCCTAGATCACAATCATGTATAATTTCTCCAACTTATGATGACAAATACATCATGACCCAATCTCAATCATGAGACTTGGATGTTCAACATTATCAAAAAACTCTAGCTAAAATACATACTTTTAATCATGATGTTCATACCAATTCAATATATTTTTAGTTAGCACCCAAAGGTCATGTACCTATGCAAATTCTCCACTCCTCGATACCCCTTGGTTGGTGGAATAAATCTTACCCTTTAAAAATCTTTAACTTCCATCATATTATATACCTCTTACCAAACTAGTCATTCTCTTTGATCCTCT
The DNA here is from genome assembly GCA_037957365.1 of Torreya grandis. Classification (NCBI taxonomy): domain Eukaryota; kingdom Viridiplantae; phylum Streptophyta; class Pinopsida; order Cupressales; family Taxaceae; genus Torreya; species Torreya grandis. The sequence continues at coordinate 4,124,013 of JARHVA010000828.1, forward strand.
CCTCATCAATAATGCTAAAAATCAACCAATCAAATCAGATCAACCTTATTCTTCTACTCCACATACTCTATAGATTATATTGAATGCTGAGGCTATATATGTATGCCAAGTACATTCTAAATATGACTGTCACAATAATAAAATCATTGATCTCAAAGTAGATGTGGAGTATTATTGTCCTCTTCCCACTTTGCCTAGTGATTAAGCCATTCATAAATTGATCAATGCCCAAGAACCTCAAATCCACTAGAAACATCATAAAATTTGGAATTTTAAGCAAAAATCCCCTCATTTTAACAATTTCATCATTAGCATTAATCCTAAAATAAATCCCATTTCCTCTCTACCTAATGCAACATATCATTTTCAAGATAGAAATGATATTCCTATCAAGGAAACTATAAGAATTGAATATGGTACCCCACCATGACCTCAAAAAATCATAGTATCTCAATAACTTACACTAACTAAACATGATAACTTTAGTTTTTTATTTGTTAAATATCATGAGACTTTTGCTTGGTCCTATGAAGACATGCCTAGTATTGATCCTAGCATCATGGTGCATAATATCATCACCTATCTTGATGCTAAACCTATGAGACAAAAATAACATAAATATCCCCTTGAAGTTTCCAATTTATGCCATACAAAAATCATTAAAATTATTGATGTTGAATTTATCAAGCTTTTGAACTATTCAGAATGGGTCTCAAACAATGTCCCTACTCAAAAAAAAGTCACAATGGTCACTCGCATTTGCATTGATTTTCATAACCTAAATCTTGCCTATCTCAAGGATAACTTCCCTTTACCTTCCCTAAATTCCATTATTGGCAATGAAATGTTATCCCTTATAGATGGTTTTCTAGGTAAATAATCAAATGCACATTTCCATCAAAGATCAATATAAGACAACTTTCACCATGAAATGGGGCATCTATTATTATGTTAAAATTCCCTTCATCCTAAAAAATGCCAAATCTACCTATTAGTGGGATATAAGCCACATTTTCCATGACCTTATCCATAATAATTTAGAAACCTATGTTGATGACCTCATTGCCAAGTCTAAAAGCTTAAAAACTCATCTTTTTGATCTTGCTATCATATTCGATCGCCTCATAAAATATAAAGTTAGACTAAACCCCTATAAATGTGTCTTTGGTATCACATATGGAAAATTTATAGGGTTCTTAGTCTCTCTTTGTGATATTGACGTAGATCCCATCAATATTAATGCTATTGTCAACATGCCTATCCCTCATTCCATTCTAGATATCTGTACTTACCTTGGTAACTTGGGGACATAAGATGAATTATCCTCAAAATGGTGTACTACATCTATTTTGTTAATTATCTTCTCAAAAAATGTAATTATCTCAAATGGATGGATCTTTATCATAAAGTATTTGACAATATGAAATAATATTTGATTCATCCACCCACCCTTCATCCACCTTATAATGATAATCTTTTAATCTTATATACTTATTCCAAACCTATATTAGTTATGGAATTATTACCAAATAAGATGATAATAGAAGAGAATATTCCATCTATTATATTAGTCAAGGCCTCATTGACGATGAAAAATGTTATACAAAAGTATAACATGATTAATTCACTATATATTTTGCATCTGAAAAGCTTTATCATTATATGTTTTATCAAACAACTTATGTTATCATTAATTTTAATCCACTCTATCACTTCTTATCTAGATCCTTTCTTCCTAGAGATTGATCCAAAAATCAAAAATATTTGGTTGAAAGATAATTCAAGAAATAATAACAAGACAATTCAAATAATGCTATCTCTGAGAAGGGATGTTTTATTAATCAAATTTGTAGACCTAAACATATGCTTATCCCTGAGAAGAGATGTTTGATTTCCATTTTGGTTTACATCTTCATTTATATATGTTTTTATGGTATGGGGAGGATGTGGAAGGTCACCAATCTTGAGGGAGATGAATTGGTTCAATTTCTATGATTTACAACAATACAGAATTTGAGGAATTACTATTTTTAGAAAATTACTATTTCTAGACTTCACTACTAAAATTGAAATTTGGGGCACTTCCATTAGGTTTTTGAGGGTAAAAAACCATTAAGAAAATATCCATGCCATCTCACCACATTCTCATCATTCTTATCTTTCCAATGGTTTAAACAATGAGTCAATTAGAGCTACGATGCAAAAGTTATGGCTCCTGGAAGTTTTGTCATCAATTAGAGTGGACCCGTCACCTAAATTATTGCTTGAATTGTTACCCGGATCAGAGATAGAATTGGAAAATGGATGGTAATTCTAATGGAATTTGATCTATGCATCATTATGTAATCAAAGGATAAATCATTACTAACCAACTCGTAATAGCTCCCATACTTATTATAGACCACCTTAAAGATAGTCTTCCTGATGAAGGTCTTAATCAAGATATATCTCTTAAAGATTACTTCTATAATTTCATTATTGATATTGAATCAAGTAATCTAGAAAAGTCCTATATCATTTATGATACTACTAAATCTAAAGTATCCATTAAAGAACTTCTTGAACTTAATGTTGATTTACATGAAGATACTTGGACCCTTCATTTTGATATTTATAAATGCCTTCAAGGAGGTGGACAGGTTCTATCCTCACCATTCCTCTTGGTAAAACTATCCCTTTGTCATTTCACCTTATATTTAATGTTAATAATAACATGGTGGACTATGAAACATTAATCTTAGGCATTAGAGTGACACTTGATCTAGACATTACATATCTACATGATTTGGGTGACTCCCAACTCATTTGCCTCCAGGTTAATTGTGATTATCAAGGAAAAATAGAAAACATATCCAAAAAACATTCAATTCTTTGACTATCAAACCTATCCTAAAAACATAGATTCTAAAGAAAAGAATCAAATTCAATACAAATAATATTTCAAATATGTTTTTTGATATAACATACTTTATTATCAAAATGTTGAAGTCACCTTATGTATGCAATTAGAAATGGATCATGTCTATCAATAAATCTTAACTTAGAGAAGATAGATTATTTTCACACTTCTGATTGGGGATACATTAGATAATCAAGAGCATGACAATATAAGGATCCTCTAGACCCAATTAGGGGATCTATTATCATAATAAATAATGCTAGAGAGGGATTCAAATCCTTTAGTCAAGCACAATCATGTAATAACCCTAACTAATCCCTATGTTTTCATATTTCACTAAACTAATAACAAGTAAAGCAAAGAAATCTAATCTATTGATCACCAAATCTTGTGACACAATATGGAGGTTAGTAAACAAATCAAATTCATATGAGAATTTTAACTAAGCTATGTATGAGTAAGATGCTAATGCATGATGAAGAAGATTAATATTATTTGAATCCAATACTTATTCTACTTCTATATATTAAAGAGAGAATCAAAGTTAGAGAATACTTACCTAAAATATGAACTAGATGAGACTCAATCTCTCCCTAAGAGGCAAAGAGGCATGGAAAGTGGGAAATGACTGGAAGAGTGTGTAAAAGAGGAGTAGTAGCTTAGGGAGTGTTTCTAGGAGCTATTTGGATTGTTAATAAGTGGAAATAAGGGACAACAATCCTATGAAGCACCAATGGTCTACCCACTCCTATCTTGATGCACCCCTTAAGGCATACACTTAGAGAGATTGAGACTCAATGGGTTCCTACAAGATAGAAATCATAAATAATTGATAAAGTTAAAAATATTATGTGTATACATATGCCCCACTCGAAGTTCATCACATGTCACCCAGGTGCAATATGGGATGGTGCTTTGAGAAAGATCATAGTAACACACAATGTTGAGGCTAAAAACAAAATTGTAATATTTTAAAGTAAAAATAACTAAAATTAAATGATGGAAAGGAAAATAACTAAAAATTAAATGTGATGCATACCTTGACTTACCTTTATCATTGGATAGTTGTATATTATGTTTATAGTTTGATTATGAAGGGCATAAAGACTTTTGATAAACCTAAGAATACAAAACTGAATAGAAAAATAAACAAACATAGGAAAGCTGAGATAACTAGTGCTATGTAGACATGATGTACTTGGCAATTTGTCAATTTGGGGTGATAGGTGATATGTTAGAGAAAATGACCAAGTTAAAATTTAGAATAAATCAAGTAACCAAAAATCCAAGGATACTAAAGATCAATAAAATCAAACAAGCAAAACTTAAGTAATAAAGGCAAACTCACCAAATCAAACCAATAATGCATGTTAAAAAAGGATGGTAATCAAACATCTATGTAAATGTAATAACAATCCTTACTTAAACAAAGATGGGTAAGCAAAAATGGTAAAACAACATTGATGAGTGAGAAGTAATAATCCTTACTCAATCATCAAAGTAAAAAGGTGCATAAAAGGGAAAAAAACATTGGTGAGTGAGATGTAATAAGCCAACCTCACTCAACAATGGAAAAAGTACATGAAAGTAGAAACAGACTCAGGTGTCCACAAAAAGGGGTAGTAAAATAATGACAAATGGTAAAATAAATCAAAGTAATTATATAAATGTAAATCCATGGTGTAAAGAAAGTAATCCATAGTTTCTGAAACATATTATTTTGATTTAAGGATACATGAAATTGAAATAAAGTAGTGCTAGCATGTTTTTAATATGTGAAAAAGAAGGAAGTATAGAAGAGGAAAAATAGATTTGGAATCACATGTGCCTATCAAGGGGGGAAATTAAATGGGTTGAGGGGATACTGAAATAAAAAACAAGGTAGAGGAATTCTTTATTGAATTCAAGACACTCAAATTAGGTTTGTCAAGACAAGAGGACTTTAGACCTTAAGGACTCTGACGAACTTATCTTAGCCACACAAGTATTAGTTTAATGAATAAGTATATATATCATCCCATGAAATCTATATGCATGAAAAATAAAATAGAATTACCTTCCCATAATGTGTTCTTCATTCCTCAGGACCCCTTATAGAGCTATTGGTCTACTACGAAGATTGGGTACTTGCACGAGAAAGTAGGTAGCATCATAGAATTCTTTTTTTGAATTCTCCTATTCCAATATATTGGCCTACCACACCCCAATTGACCTTGGCTCTATTGTGAGGCCAATTATGGAGTTTGAACATTACTTAGAGATAAGATATGTGCTTGTAATCATGTCTTTTGGTGTGAGTTTGACTTTTGAGATTTGTATGTTTCCTTTTATATATCATTACCTTTTATTTAAAATGATTTGGATTTTAACATTCTTGATGGATTTTTCTATTCGTCCTCCATAAAAATTTAGAAAACTAAACATGGGTGATAAATATGAATTTAATTTGAATAATTGGGACTTGGTTGCTAAGAGAGAGAACTCAGAGAGCATGGTATCTAAGAGTCTCATAAATCTAGGTGAAATAAAAGTGATATCTTGACTTCAGCCTTGTTTTATCTAATGTGGAGTGAAAGGAAAGAAAATCAAGAGGAATGAAATATGAAACAATGTGAATTACTTCAAATCACCAAAAATGTGATAAAGGGATATAGTGATAGTAAAGTGTGATTCCTTATCATAAGAATGAGGGAAATGGAGGAAAACATCCTAACATATATTTTTATGAAAATTTCATCTATAAAAATAAGTAAAAGCTAAAGTTGAGAGCAAAAATCAAGAAATCATAACCATTTCCAAACACATTATAAATAAGGAATTAAAAGGTGGTGATTTTATGAGGAAGGCCAAGTCTTATCCATGGTATTACATTACAACTCCTAAAACATAAACCCATGAGGGTGCCAAAAAAAGGATTTGGAAAAATAAATGAGATAATAAAAAGGTGGTATTTCTAAGGTAGACTAGGTCATATCCATGATCTTACACTATAACTCACAAAATAGAAACTCAAGGGGTACAAAAGAAAAAAAAAGACTATACTACATCACTAGGAAGACTAGGTCCTATCCATGGTTTTACAATGCAACTCATGAAAAAGAAAGGAAAACCAAAAGACCAAAAGGAAATACTAAGGTTTGTGAAAGTAAAAAATTGTTATAGAAGGTGAGACCTGTGTAAGTATCCTAAAAAAAGTGTTAGATAGGGAGCATATATAAAGCATGAAAAGAAGGGAAGGTTTAAGAAAAATACTTTTTAAGGAATTTTGTATTGGTGGGCTCTTTGAAAACATGGCCTTCATTGGTCTGAAGGTGATAAGTACTTAGACCAAGAATATATTTGACTAAATATGGACCCCACCAATTTTGGTCATATTTACTTTATTTATCATGAGTTTATTCTAATTTAAGGACAAGATCACCAACATTAAATGTGTTAATTTTAACATGTTTATTATGTTGTTTGGCAATCTAGTCATTTTATTAGTTATTGTGTTTCAAAGCATAAATATGGCACTCATCAAGGAGATTAAGGGTATGAAGGTAAGATTCATATAATTTTTCATCAATTATGATACCATGAAGAGATATATGGAGAGAGGGAAGCTCAAATTCTAATGGAAGGACTGATTTAGAACCATAGACTAGAGAGAATAGTGTTGCCTTAGTGGCAGTATGTATGCTAGTTTGATAAGCCCAAAAAGGAGTATAGAGATGAAATCCTTGGAGAGAATAGTTATAAGTTTATGATAAGAAATTAGATCCTCACTTTTGCATTGGTAATTACCATTTATTTGGTAGAAAATGAGTTAATATTCACCTAAGGCATGAAAGAATTATACATTTAAATCAAGAGTAGCTTTCATGCCTAAGATTAAAGCTTCGTACTCCACCATATGATTAATGACATCAAATGTTAAGCAAAAATATAATGGAATGATTTTTACAAGAATAATATTAAGAATTCAAACTTCCCCATATCCTTAAAGGAATTTAATACCATCTAAGTGAAGGGTTCAAGTATCCTTATATAAGTCAAAATTAATTTTATGAAGTTATTTAATAACTACTTTTAGTTTAGTAGTATTGGGGAGGATAGTGAATTCATTAAGATTACTTTCTAACAGATCAATAGTGATGTTATGGAAGTAATATTTGAGAGAAATGGCTTGATTCATACCTTCAATATAGAAAATATTATCATCAAGAAGACTATCTTGAAGGTGATTGGTAGTTGGTACAAGAGATGAAGCAAGTTGATCATCTATGATTTGTCCTTCGACAACTTTTTGAGTAACAATGTGGAGATAAAATTACATTAGGAGGACCATGCATTTACTAATTCATCTCTAGGGAGAAAGGATTTAGAGAAGAAATGATGAACGGGGTTGAATGAATGATGACATAGATGGTGTGATAAATCATGTAATGTCTAAGATTTTTAGATGTAAAATAGATGAAAAGGCAAGTATTCAAATTTTATGTAATGTTTCTCATAATCGATGAGACTTCAACTGATGTAATATATCTCATACTCTCTTTTGATATCATCTTATTGGGAATGCATTGACCTAATTGATATAGGAGTGGGAGAAGTATATAAGATCAAAGGTCAATCATTTGAAGGAGGAAAGAGCATAGGTGAGTGAAGTAATTATTATTTCATATTATCAAAGGATTTTTTATAAGGATCAATCCATTCTAAAGAATTACCTTTCTTAAGAAGATAATTGATGAAGTGGATATGGTAAGTCATTTCAGGGATGAATCATCTAATTGCCCCAGGTTTGCCTAGATAAGTGCAAATGTCTAAAATGAAATGAGCAATGGGAATGTTGATGGTAACACTAATTTTGGTGAGGTAAAAATTGATGTTGTGGAGAGAGACTAGGAATTTTAAATTTTTTCCAAATGTGACCCCAAAAGACACATTTGTAAGGATTTATTCTAGCTCAGTATTTGAGAAGACATTTGAAAATGATGGTAAGATAGAAAAAACGAGCCTTATGACTTTTGGAATTAGTAATGAGGTCATCCACATACATTTCATCAATGTTGTGGATAAGATCATGAAATATGTGAGTCATTGCTCATTCATAAGTGACTTCAACATTTTTGAGGCTAAAGGAAATTTTAACATAACAATAGGTACCCCATTTTTTGGTGAAATCAATACAATTGTGAATGGCCATCATGACTTTTTTTTTAATGGTAACTATGTTAGAAACCCATTCAACATAGTCCACTCATTTGATAAATTTAACATCGAGTAATTTGATGATTTATTTATGACATAAGGTGGAAACTTTAGGTAGAATTTTTTGTTGATTTTGATGTAAAGGTTTGGCATCAAGATAAGTGATGATTTTATGCACCATAATGTTAGGGTCAATACCAGGCATTTCCTCATATGACTAGGTGAAAATATCATGATATTTATCAAAAAATAAGCTAAATCTATCATATTTAGTAGGTGATAGCTTTCAAGAAACTATAATTGGTTGAGGGAATGATGGAGTAACATATTCAATATGAGTAGTTTCTTTGATAAGCATAGCATTAACATTTTGGAAATGGTCTGGTGCATTGGGTAAGGAAGAAATTGGATTAGTTTTAGGATCAATGATAGCAAAAAAGGTGGTTGAAAAATGGGATTTTGGTTTGAAATTCCCAAGTTTTTTATTTTGCCAAGGTTCTCAGGCATGAAGTATTTCAAGAATAGCTTCATCACTAGGAAAGGCAAGAAGAGGACCATAATAATCAACATATACTTTGATACTAAAATTTGTATTGCCATGGTGATCATATTCAGAATGTATCAGATGGACGTCGGTAGCCTTGGAATCTAGTGTAATCTCAAGAGTATGAAAAGTAGATGGATCAGATGGGATTGGTGTGTCATTAGTGTCATTGATGAGGTAAGAATCATATACAATGATTGGATATATAGGCGGTAGAGAAGATGTAGGAATTTTTGGAGATTAGGGAGGTATGATTTGTTCTACCACCTAAGGAATACCAAGAAGCAAAGAGTTAGCAAGAGATACATGACCCTTAATATCTACTTCATAATTCGTAGAAATGGTATGAAAATTTTGGTTAAAATATGGATTTGAGATAAGGTTTTTTGATAATATTGAACATTCAAGTCTTGAGATTGAGCTTGGGCCATTATGTAATTATCATCATATGTTAGATAAATTATACATGATTATGATTTAAGGGGAGTTTCAAAAGGTGAAATTCAAATATTACTAAATGTACATGGAGACATGATGAGAGGATCTTGAAATAATTTGGCCACCCTAAATTCATTTTAATTGAAGGATTCTTCAGGTAAAGAAGGATCTTGAGCATTGCATTGAGGGAGAAAATAAATAATCTCATCAATGAGAGGAATATTAGGATATCGAGGTAATAAAAGGGGAAGCCACTTCGAGATATAAGGAGGTAGCTTGGTAATATTGAAAGTATGTTGTAAATCATTAGGTTCATCATCATCTAAGTAAATAAGAGTGACTTGTAAATCAGGATTGATGTTGATGAACTTGGGTAAAGGATCACTATTGATCTTAGGAATGGTAGGAATATGATATTGAGGTTTTAGATTAGGGAGTTGAATAATCCAAGGGTTTGGATCAACCTCAAACTTATATCATTTTCCATTATGTAAGAATTCAATGCATTAGCTAATAAACTAGGTAATATCACTCATTTTATGAGTCCATGGGTGACTAAGGATTATGATATAAGATAAGGGTAAATAAACGAGCATAAGCTTAGTTTAAATGGTCTTAGGTCTAATGGTTAGGGGAATCCAAATATAACTAAGAGGATTTTCATTAATCTTATCAAAACCATGATAGGTAAGGTGGGTTTTCTTGAGATGATCTTTATTATAACCAAGTTGTTGGATAAGCCACAAAGATGTCACATTAATACTAGAGCCTTCATCAACTAAAAATTTATGAATAAGGGTAGTATTAATGGCTATTTTAATAAAAAGTGTGAGATCATTGGCATGAAAAAGGATTTCATCATTGATTATGTCCTCTTTAAGAAACTCAATAGAGCGCTTCGAATAAGGACACATAGTTTCAATAGTATAGATGTTTGTAGGTTGAGGTTCAATAGAAGGTGTTTCATCATCTATATGAGAAGGATATTTGATTTATTATAATTCTTAAATAAGGAATTTATGAAGATAAGGGGAAGTATGAACTAACTCTATAAGTGGAATCTTTCAGGGCATAGAGTTTATTTCTTCAAGACAGCTCTAATGATATTTAGAATAAGAACTAGCATGATTTTTAGGATGTAAGGTATATTTTGAAGGAATGGAGGTATTTGGGGGTTCAAAAGGAGGAAGTGGTTCTTCAGGGGTTTTCAATGTGAGATTTATGGTTGTATTATATTTAAGAAGTTGTTCTTCTAACGATGGTTTCTTAGGCCTAGCAATAGGATATTTGTGATCCATCTTTAAATGATAATTGACCTTAGTGTTGTTAAAATATTGAGAATTATTGTAATATTGGTCATAGTCAGCATCAATGTCACAAACATCCTTGGTAATTTGTTGATTATTAGTGGTGGAAAAATATTTTTGGTTGTTTGAGGTAGAAGCTTTGAAAACTTGTCATTTTTGAGAAGCAATGGTGTGCTCTTGATGATGAAGGTTGATCATGGATTCATAATTAAAGGAATCACCAAGCATATAAGAGAAAAAAATAGGTGAGCCCTCTACATGATTCATGGGAGTGACCAATATCAGTGTGGAACCAATAAAATTGATTAGGGTCATACCACTTAGGAGGATTGTTAGAATGAGTAGAAGGTTTAGAGGATGGTAAAAATTATTTCATTTACTGCACTAAGAATGGTGTATGAGGAGATGAAGGGATGCTAGCTTTAGAAACTCCTGGTTTGGTTTGAGGAGTATTTCCAATGATAACATTATTATATGTTTGAAAATATCCTTTAAGAAGTTTAGGATTAGGTTTGAATTACTTTATGAGAAAGTCTTGATGTTTAGCTTGGTCAAGAGATATATTAAATGTTTGGGGAGTAAAGGTTCAAACCTTATATCGAAGATAAGGATTTAAATTAGTTATAAAGAGTTTGAACAAGTTATCATCTATCATGTTATGATTGAATTTATTAGCCAAAGATTTCCATATTTTGATAAAGTCATGAGCTGATTTGGTGGGAGATTGCTTAGCATTGATGAAGTGTCTAAGACAATTTTTGGGAAGATCATTATGTTGAAACTCTTTAACCAAAGGATCGACTAAATCCTCAATGTTATAAATGGAATGGTGTGAAAGTTGGTTGTACCATTCTAATACATCACTAGTGAAGGTTTTAACTAAGATTTTAGTTGTGGTGAAAGTATTAGTTTGGATCCACTCTTTGTAAAGATTGCCAAAGGCTTTGAGAATGGATGCAGGGTCTTTATTTCCATCATGCTTGATAGTTTGAGATATGTTACCAATATCAATGGACACAATGAAGGGAGATAAAGGATCATTTTGAGTAGTTTGAAGCATTTTTCTATTCATTACATGTTGAAGAATAACATTACCTAAGCTATATTTGAGAGGTTGAGGAATATAATTGGGATTTGCTTGAGGATGGAAAGCTAGAGGTTGATTAGCCATGTTAATCAAATGACATTGTAGTTACATCATTTGAGAGGTGTTTAAAGTTTTCATTATGTTTGTTTGTTATATGGCTTGTAAAAATAGTTAAGTTAGATCAATATGTGGGTTAGTGTTTTTAGGAGCACTCCCCAAATTGGTATTAGGGTGAGGGTTATTAGAAGATGGATTATTGATTAAACTTGTGTCAATTACTCCCACATTGATTTAAAGATTTTGAAGATGGGAATTGTCTTGATAGGTATAGAAAGGATCATATCCACCTACTTCATATTTAGGTATGATTTAAACCATGTTACAAGCCAAAAATGAAGGAGTGGAAGAGGTTCCCCAAGAGTGAGGGTGTTCTTGGGGAAAAAATAAAGGGAGAAATGAACATCCCATATAATATCTAAATGGATTTAGGTTTTCCAAAAGGAAAATGATAGGGGACTTCATGATATTTGGAGAGAAATGAAAAAAATTCTAATTAATAGAAATAGATAAATGATTCAGATATATAGGGAAAGCAGTAAGAGTACCAAGTCGACTGGGTTGACCTAGTATTGGAAATAGTGTCTAAAATTTGAGAAAATAAGGATACATAGTCAATAGGGTTGACCTAGTTTTGTAACCTAAGATAGAAAATAGGTAGAAAAAATAATATAATAGTAATAGGGTCAACCTAGTACTATATCTTGATGGGTAGAAAAGAATACTATGTCAACAAGGTCAACTCAGTTCTAGAGGTAGGGGAAATAGATAGTCTATAAGAGACTGTGTCAGACAAAATAATAGTATATTAAAACATGAAATTTTTTGAAAGGATTTTATTAAGTATGAAATGAAAAGAAAAAACAATCAATTATGTCAATAAGGATGATCCAATTGAGTCACACAACACAAAACCTTGCATCAATGTTGGCCAATGCAAGTTTTTTCAATACACCATACAATTAAGCAAATATGAAGCAGTCATATTGGAAAGTAAATGCTAAGTGGTCATCTTGAATGTTTTTAGATTATTAGAGTATGATTTTAAGTGTGATAGGAATTTTGACTAAAGTTAAGGAACTAGAAAGTAATCTATGATTGGTTTTAGGATGTTTAGGTTGAAAGGGATCTATGTTGGCAATGGCACTGGCTTGGTATTGGGGCCTATCCCATTACTTCACACACCATAATGATAAGGGTGTCAATTTATTTTACAATAGATATCATTAACCATGTGTTTATACTTGGCTATAAAACCAAGTCAGCTTCCCCCTTAGTGATGAAATTCAAGTAGGTAGGAATTGGGTAGATAATTATTTAAATGCATTTTAAGATTATGTGATTTGGTAGTGTGTGTAAAAAAAGAGAAAATAATAAAAATAAATAGTATATTTAAAACCACATAATTAGACTATGTGATCTATTATAATCATGAAATCCACTTAAAGTGAAAGTGTGAGATAATTACTAGCATATAGATGTTAATTAAACTTTAAAACACAGTATAGTGTCAACTCAAATGATAGTGTATGCAAAGATTATAGAATAGAGTTGATAGTGTTGTTACTATACTATTGAAGAAAGGGTATATTAAGAATTATGTTGACAGTGTTGACCTTGTCTTTCATACAAAATATAGAATATAAAACTAGGTCGACAGGATAGATCTAGTTTGCTATATAAGGGTAATTTTAAAGACTAAAAATTGTGAAAAATATAACTATACTGAATAAAAGAAATGAAAGAGAAAGAGAGAAAATAACCTTGGTGGGATGGAAAATGCAAATGAAAGTGTGATTTTTGTTGAAGTGCCTTTATTTTTACTTGTAAATTCTACTAATTATGTTGACTGGGTCAACCTAGTTCTGCAGTTCCCTATTTGCTGAAGCTTGTGAAGAATATTATGCCAATAGTATCAACCTAGTATGTTTTTTTTAAGTTTAGAAGTGTATTGTGTTGATAGAGTCGACCTAGTATCCTATTTAGAAGTAAAAACTTATACTATGTTGACCTGTTTAATCAAAAAGCCTATATCTGATGAAGACCTACCTAAATGGAATAGAGTCATATCGATGCAATTGTGTGTTAAACATTTGCATATAAGTTAGAAACTATATTGGCACTATCAACCTGGTATTGTAAATATAATAATAATAATAATAATAATAATAATAATAATAATAATAATAATAATAATAATAATAATAATAATAATAATAATAAAACCTACAAGGGTTAGATTCATGTCAGGTTTACTAAAATATATAAAATAAAAAATGCATCATGTCTATAAATCAATCCTAACTTAGAGAAGATAGATTGTACTTACACTTCTAATTGGGTATACATTAGATAATTAGTAACATGACCAATATGAGGATATGTTGGACCCAATTAGGGAATCCCTTATCATAATAAACAATACTAGGGAGGGTTCCAAATCCTTTAGTCAATACAAATCATGAAATAACCCTAACTAAGCACTATGCTTTCATATTTCACTAAACTAACAACAAGTAAAGTAAAGAAATCTAATCTAGTGGTCACCAAAGCTTTTGGCACAATATGGGGGTTAGTAAACAAACCAACATGCATATAATCATATCAATTAAGCTATGTATGATTAAGAACCTAATGCATGAAAAAGAAGAGTAATATTATTCGAAGCCAATACTTATGCTACATCTATCTACTAAAGAGAGGGGTAAGTTTATAGAATACTTACCTAAAAGATGAATCCATTGAAACTCATTCTCTTATTTGATAAATGGGATTCACAAGAAGTTGTCATTTTCAAGGATCACTAAGAAAGGACAAAGCATCCAAGACTTATCCACAAGACTAGATTCTCCAAGTAGAAACCCTAAGCTAAGACTTCTCAAGTCAAACGGTGGAAGATAATATTGTAAATAAGTGCAAGAAAATAATAACTTTTTTTCATTTGTAAATAATGATGAAATGATCTTATAAATATAGGTAGATTTAACCCTAATCCCTTAAAAAAAATTTGGTCAACAGGGTTGACCTAGTCAACCTAGTATAGTTATGGATAAAAATTCACTAGGTCATAAGATAGGTGAACCAATAGCCAACCTAGATCCTAAATGAATTTTACCCAAAACAAGGTCAAAATAGTATTGTAGACTGTCAAAAGGGGATTAAGGTGAAGAAAAGAGGGATAGAAAGCGGGAAATGACTGGAGGAGTGTACAAAAGAGGAGTAGTAACTTAAGGTGTGGTTTTAGGAGCTGGTTGGATTGGTAATAAGTGACAATAATCCTATAAAGAACTAATGTTATGCCCACCCCTTTCTTGGTGTACCCCTCAGGACATGCACTCAGAGAGATTGAGACTTGATAAGTTCTTGCAAGATAGAAAGTATCAATAACTGATAAAGTTGAAAATATTATGTGTATACACCCTAATCCATTATGTTATAGAAGAAGAGGTCCCTCCTCTACTTTAACAATCACATGGTGGTATTTATATTGGTCACTGTAGCGGACATGCTACAACACACAAATGCTTATGTATGTGTTACTTTTAGCCTACTCTTAAAAAGGATGCCATCAAGTTTGTTAAAAAGTGTAGTCTATTTTAACTTCATGATGATCTAATACATTCACCTCCATCTGAGCTCTAAATTATGGAGTTTCCCTAGCCATTCTCAATGTGGGGATTAAATCTCATAGGCAAACTACCTAGATCATAAGATGGGCATGTCTTTATCATCATAGCTACCAAGTATCTTAGCAAATGGGTTGAATCCATTCCTCTCATTAATGTCACCAAAACCACAATTTATAAATTCATCCTAAATCAAATCATTTTTTTCTTTGGCATTCCTCATACTATCATTTTTGATAATGATGGTAATTTTAAAAGTAAAGACGTCAAACAACTATATGCTAAATTCAAAATCAATCACAAGTTTTCAATTCCCTACCATCCATAATGTAATGGTTAAGCTAAGGTCATTAAAATATTACTTAATAAAATTATTTAAAATACATTACATGAAACCCACATGGAATGGCATCTTCATCTATATCCTTCTCTTTGGGCCTATCATACTAGCATACTTATTACCACTGGGGCAATACCATTTTTTGCTAGTCTATGATTCTAAGTCACTCCTCCCATTATAATTTGATCTTCCCTCTCTTTGTGTATTTATTCATGGTATCATACCTAATAAATAATTACATGAAGCTATCCTTCATTATCTTGATCTTCTTGATGAACACCATCTTCTTCTCTACAACACAACTACCAATATAAGGCTCGCATCACTAAATAAAATAACAATAGGGTTAAAGTATAAAATTTTAATGTTGTTGATATTGTTATTAAATTATACTACACACATGACAAATAAGGAAAATAAGCCCAAAAATGTTGGGTCCCTTACTTGTAAAATACATACTTGGTCCTACCACCTATCACCTTCAAACTAATAAAGGCCATATCTTCAAAGAACCCACCAATGCATAATTTGTAAAGAAGTATTTTGCCTAGATATTTCCTTATTATCATTATTTATATATTATATCCTTATAACACTTTTTTTATGATACATACATGGGTCTCACCCTCTATAACAATTTCTCTTTCTATAAACCTCAGTTCCTTCTTTTGGGTACTTGGGTTTTTATTTTCTCATGAGTTGCATTGTAAAACTATAGATAGGACTTAGTATTACTAATGATTATTTTTTGTGCTCATTGTTTCCATACTATCCAAATATTTTTACACCCCCTTTGGTTTTTTTTTTGTGATTTTTAGTGTAAGACCATGGATAGGACAAGGCCTTCCTCAAAAATACCATCTTTCTCATTTATTTTTCACATGCTTTGTGTACCTTATTAGGTTTCTATTTTATGAGTTGTAGTATAAGACCATGGATAGGACTAGGCATTCCTAATAAAATTACCATATTTAATTTAGTGTCTCTTGTCTATAATGTTTTCACAATGGTTACAAGTTTATGATCTTTTATTCTCAGCGTTAAGTTTTTCTTCTTTTGTGCATAAAATTTACACAACAATAAAGTGTTATCATATTTTCCTACACTTCACTCATTCTTATATTAAGGAATCACACTTCGTAGTAATTGTATCCATTTTTCACCCTTTGTCACATTTTCTGAGATTGTAAGTAATTCAAATTGTTTCATGTTCATTCCTCTTGATTTCCTTTTCTTTCATTCCACTCTAGATAAACCAAGGTTGAAGTCAAGATAACAATTTTATCTCACCTGAATTAATAAGAATCTTAGACACCATGCTCTTTAAGTTATGTTTTTTAGAAACCAAGTCCAAATTTTTCAAATTATATTTGTCTTTAGCACTTGCATTTGGTTTTCCAAATTCATATGGAGGAGGAATAGAAAAATCCATAAAAAATTTTAAAATCCAAATCATTTGAAATAAAAGGCAATGATACAAAAGGTAACATACAAATTCAAAATTCAAAATCACACCAAAATATGTGAGTAACAACACATATCATATCTCTAATCGAATCTCAAACTAAAAAATTGGCCTCATGATAGAGACAATGTCCATTAGGAGGTGGTAGGCTAGTAGATTAGAATAGTAAAATTTAAAAAACTCTATGGCACTACTTAATTTATCATGCAAGTACCCAATATTCATAGTAGACCATAACTCTACTTAATTTGATAACCTAAGATTTGTGTGGCTAGGATAAGTTCTTTAGATTCTTTAATGTTGAAAGTCCTCTTTTTTGACAAACTTAATGTACGTGTCTTGACTTTGATAAAGAGTTTCTCTAACTTGATTTTTCCTTCATTTTTTCCCTCCACCCATTTAATTTCCACCCTTGATAGGAAAGTGTGATTCTAAATATATTTTCCTACTTCTATTCTTCCCTCTTATTTACATATTAAAAACATGCTAGCACTAATTTATTTTGGTTTTATATATCATTAGAACAAAACAATATGCTTGAGTGACTATGAATTATCTTATTTATAACATTGATCTACATTTCTAAACTTGTCTTGTTTTATTTTTCCATTTATTGATTGTTATTTCTCATTTTCTTCAGAAAATTGATTCCATTTCTACTTTAATGTTTTTTTTACATTATTTAGTGAGGTAGGCTTGTTTCTTCTCACTCACCAATGTTGTTTCCCCTTTTATGCACTTTTCCCATTGATGTTTGAGTCAGGGTTGTTGCTACTCACTCATAAATGTTTTTTTACCATTTTCCTTCCCATATTTATTTAATTAATGATCTTTATTTCTTTCACATTCATGTTTGATTACCATTTTTTGGCATGCATATTTGGTTTGAATTGGTGAGTTTTCCTTTCTTATTTAAGGTTTACTTGTTTGAGTTTTTTGGTCTTTAGTAGACTTGGATTTTTGGTCACCTGATTTACTCCAAAATTTTGACTTGGTCATTTAGTATTAAATTAGAATTTACTATCCCATCTTTCCAAATTTCCAAGTACATCTCATTTAAAACACATTAGTTATCTTGGCTTTCCTTCATTTTATTATTTTTTCTCTTTAGTTTGGTGTCCTTGGGTTTATCAAGAGAAGTCTATGCACCCTCCTTGATGAATGATACAAACACAATAAACAACAATTTATTGGTAAAGCTAAGTCAAGGTATGCATACATTACTTTTAATTTCAATTTTTTTCAGCCGTTTACTTTCAGTTACTTTATACTTTAAAATGCTACAATGTTTTTATCTTCAACATTGTGTGTTGATATGTTATTTTATCGAAACACCATCTGATGTAGCACTTGAGTTACACATGATGAGATTATATTGGGGCATGCATACACATAATATTTTCAAACTTTATCAATTTTTAATAATTTCATTCTTGCATTAACCGGTTGAGTGTCAAACTCTCTAAGTGCATGTCTTAAATAATGCACCAAGAAAGGGGTGGGTAGACCATTGGTACTTCACAAGATTGTTGTCCATATAATATGATTAATATAAATCTAAGCATATTATAAAATCACTTCCTTAAGATGTTCATCCTCTTTTTTACCCTACTCTTGTCATTTTATGCTTTCATTAGCCCCTTCCTAAGCCTATAACCCTTTCTAATGGTTTACATTACACTGTTAGTCCCATATAATATGTACTCTAATTGATAAAACATATTTTGGGTCTAGGTCATACCTTTTCCAACCAGGACCAAGACCTAATTTGTTTTTATCAATAACAATATAGAGCCGATTGGGTGGACCCTGTCGAATAAACTTTCAAAAAGGTTTAGGGTTAGATTTAGCTATATATACACATTCATTTCACCATTCTTAGAGAGACATCAAGAAGTTAATTATTTATTTGAATTTATTTACAATATTCTCTTCTATCATTCTACTTGAGGAGTTATAGTTTAGGGTTTATACTTAGAGAATAATCTTGTCTTGTGTAAAATTATTAGATGTTTTGGATTTTATTAGTGATCCTTACAAACCACAATAACTTATTTTGAATCTCCTTTGGCCAAGGGAGAGATTAAGTCTCTACAAGTTCATCTCCAAGGTAAGTATCTCTAACTTTAATCCTCTATTTTAGTAGATATAAGTATCATAATTAATGACTTTTGAATATATTTCTCTCTTCATGCATTAAGGTTTTACCTATACATAATTTAATTATGATTCTCTCTTAATTAGGATTCTCTTATGCATATTTAATTTTATGTTTACTAAACCGTATTTTGATCTATAATATTTGGTGAACACTAGAATAGATTTTAATTTACTTATCATTATACTTTGTGAATATGAAGCATAGGAACTAGTTAAGGTTATTGCATAATTTTGTTTGACTGGAGGCTTTAGAATCCTCAC
The DNA here is from genome assembly GCA_037957365.1 of Torreya grandis. Classification (NCBI taxonomy): domain Eukaryota; kingdom Viridiplantae; phylum Streptophyta; class Pinopsida; order Cupressales; family Taxaceae; genus Torreya; species Torreya grandis. Next base: position 4,143,393 of record JARHVA010000828.1, read on the forward strand.
TAGTGATTTTATTATGTTAAGATATTCCTTGGTTAGATCTAACGGATCCATCTTGGTCATGACCCAAAATATCTAATGTATCAACAATCTAAATTATAAGTATGATTTATCTTCTTTGACCTAAGATTAATTTATAGATCAGTTGCATTTCCATTTGCATACAATATCTAGTTGCTTATAGGTTGTAATTTGCTTCCATCAAGAACTAAGTTTAGTATGAAGCACTAATCCTCAATATATAGTTCACACTAAAACATAATGTCAAGTATTTACAAATATTTGGTTATTCAATGTTGGTTTTCATATACATCGAAAATAAATATCAATGTAAACTTACTTACTTGAAGAAGTAAAAACATAGAGAATGGGACCTGATTGAGTCCTTCATAGCATTCAACATCAAGTCTATTCTAAGAGAATAAAAATTAGACATCATATTCACTATTGGATTAAACTTATAACATAGCACAACTCCAAGAATATACTCCAAGAATACAAGATGTATAAATTTTCTATGGATTTACTTCCTTTCCCCTCTGTCTTAGACATCATGGACAAATTATAGGTATTTAATGATGATGAACATATCATACAATTTATGAATAACTATGGAGCCTTTAAATACTACATACTGTATGAAAAGGATGATAAAATTATGAATATAAAATATTTATGAGAATATGGCATCCTAAAATTGAAATAAACTACAACTCTATGTATATGGTCTCACTAGAGAGAGCTTTCGACATGGACCCATAAGATCAAAAGTAGAAACAACCTTAAGTGATTGGATTTGATTTTTTCAAAGAGAATATAGAAACTGACCAACATCCTTTGTATGAGTTGTATTGAAATTAAGAAATAAAAGTTGAAGGGTATGCTGATATATTACAAATATGTGATATCTTGAACATATCAAGACCTAAAAATCTTTTATCCCAAGGTCATCACACATACTATCCCACTGAATCTAGAACATAATACCTCCAGACATTAATAGAGGCCAATAAATATAGTTTTATATCCCCTTTTTAGATGAAATTTTAGAAGTTACTAGATGTTAATATCATCTTTCCAATCAGACATTCCACTTGGGTAGCTAAATTAGTGCATGTTAGGAAGAAGAATGGAGAAATCAAGCTATGTGTTGACTTATAAAAATTAAAATATGCATCAAAGAAGGATAACTACCCTTTTCCATCTTTGGATGAGGTGATCCATATGGTTTTTGGATTTTAAATGATGTCATTCATGGATGGATTCTTTATCTATAATCAGGTGCTTGTAGAATCAAAATATAGAATGAAGACTACATTCACCACCAAATGGGGAAATTTTGCATATAAAATGATACCTTTTGGCCTAATAAATGTATGATCAACCTTCCAATGAGATATGTAATTTTTATTTCAAGGAATTATTGACAATTTTATCATCATCTATGTGGATAACCTATCAATGTTTTCAAATAATAAATATGATCATGTAGATCATTTGCAGAAGGTATTTGATACATGTAAAAGATATATAGTATAACTCAATCCAAATAAATGAACCTTTAGACTTACTAAAGGAAAACTAATAAGTCATTCATTACCAAGGACATGATTTACATTGACCTAATTCAAATCTAGGCCATCTCCAAGTTAATTCCTCCTAATAGTAAGAAATATTTGAAGTCTTTATTTGAAAAATAAAATTTATAAGGAAATTTATTTCTAGATTTGTAGAAATTGTCAAGACACTGAATGTCATGTTGAATAAATATGATAAAATAGAGTGGATAATTAAATCCAAAAAATCTTTCTAGGATATCAAAATTGTAATCACTCATGCTCTAGCTATGATCAACATAGACTTCACTATGTATTTCTTCCTTTGTTCATTTGATTTAGAGCACATTACAGTATAAATACTCACATAGAAGGTAGATGATAATGAAAATCCAATTTCCTTCATGCATACTAATCTAAAGGATGTAGAGTTAAATTATTTAATGATATATAATTAGATATATGTAATGGCAAAATTTTTGAATATGTTTAAACACTATGTTTTTCAAAAAAATATGTATTTCATTATCCTAAACTAGATTGTCAAGCTCATGCTTTGGCATAACAAGTTGGATGGAATAAAAAATTTAATTTGATGGGAAAATTATAGGAGTTTTATCTATAAATCAAACCATCCAATATGGTGTGAGGCCAAAGAATCACTCAGCTCACGACTAAGACTAATCCACAGATTTTCATAGAATAGATCAAAAAGATGCAAGTAGATTGTGGTGATTGGTATGCCCACATAATCCACTACTTACTCTCAGGTATATATCCCCTTGAGATAGATAAATAAAAAAGGTGAGCCTTTAGGCTAAGTTCAGCTCATTATATGATTAATAAGTGTATTTTTATCCCATAATAATTATGAAGGCATCTATTTGAGATGTGTCTCAAAATAAGAAGCTACAAACATCTTAAATAATTTACATCTAAGTATGGCTAGTGGGCATCCCTTGATCAATTGACTAGCTCATAAGCTCTTGATAATGAGGTAATAATGGCCTATAGTTTCTAAATATGCACACAATAATTTTAGGACATGCCAATAATGATAGGTGTTTGTAAAAAGTGAAGTTCTTGTTATTATGCCTTTATAATTACTCATTGAGGGATATATTTTTTACTTAATGGGGCCTTCACTTCATTTGGGTGATTAATAAAAATTATACAGTATGACATACATTCATCTTAATATCCAATGATTATTATACCAAATGGACAAAAAATTTAGCCACAAAGAATTCCAAAGGATAAGATGGGATCAAATTCAAAGAATAAAACATACTAACCAAGTTTGAGACTCCACTCTCCTTGGTTTTTGATAATGTTCTAGCCTTTTAATCAATTAATTTATAGAGTGGGCCCTTGATAACAAAAATTTCAATCAAGTTTTCATATAATTAACACCCTTAAAGGAATGGAGTACCTGAGTCCACCAATAATAATCTAACAGATGCCATGAAGAAGTCAACACAATATAAACCAAGATAATGGAATTTATTGTTGAAGTATGAACTTTGGGCAGACTGAACAAGACACAAGCATGCCCTTAAGGCTTCACCTCTCTTAATAGTATATGGAAACACCCATTTTTACCATCACTCTTAAAATACCAATATACCAATTTATGTGAGAGTATATGGGATAATATGAAATAATCTAATCTAGACTAATTGACATAGTTCATATGGAAGATGCATGAATTGAAGTAGTGTATATCTTTAGTAAATGCCAAGATATTATCAAAAGGTGGTTTGGTAAAATATTTAAAATCAAGGATTTCATAATTTTAAAAATACTAATTTTATGAGATAAGGTAGATGAAAATAAATTACATCATGATAAGTTCACTCCCTTATGGATTGGTCCATACTAGATATCTAAAATACTAGGTAAGAATGTATTTCATTTGAAGAAACTCCAAGGTAATGACCTCACTTTTCTAGTCAATGGATAATTTTTAAAGTATTATTTCATGGCTACTTTGATTGGAGACACTTCTTAATAACTAAATGGATGCATGTATATGTAGGATTAGAGTATATTTATTGCTTTATATAATACATTTCCTACTTTCTAGGTTAATCTTTTATGTTTTCTTAAATCTAGTTTCCTACTTCCTGTCAATTACTTTCACAGTTAGTGTTGTTGATTTATAGATTAATTTTATTAAAACTATAGAAGGTCTAATTAGTTTCATATACTAAGGTTATGGAATACCTACCAAAATCAAGGAGATGACATAAAATAAAGCACAATTGAAACTTACCAGGATCTGTTCTAGTAGTATTTGGGATTATAAACTCAAGGTACATGTTATGACTGAATTAAATTCTACTTGGATTGAATATGTTCATTAGACCTTTGGAATTTACTCTGATATACTGATGAAAATTTTATAAATAATTTTCATTTACAAATTAGTTACATTGTTAAATGTTAAAACATGGATGAGAGATAATAATAATTGAAATTAATGACCACTATCAGGGACATATTAATAAAAAAAATAAGTATTTTTATATATAAATACACCTAGTCAATGGTGATTCCCAACCCTTATTCCACCTATGCTTTAATAAAATGCAAAATTATGGAGGAAGGGTGATTCAATCAACCTCTACCAGGGATATAGTCACCTCAATGACAATAAAGCAAGGTTCAGAGTATAATTATAGGTATCTTCATTAGGGATATAGATGATTATATGGTAAAAGATCAATGCTCAAGATTACCTTATTATTTTTTAAAGGAAGTCAAAATTAAACCTATAATGCATGTCCATGTCTCTATCAAAACTCTCATATAAAGAGGTAAAACAAATATCAAAAAATCATACATAGATCCTATGAATGAAAAGGATTAGTATGTTGTATGAAGAAAGTTTGAATTTTTTTAACTGATTGGTCTACTTATTCTTTTCCTATTGGGATTGTAATTATAAAATGATGCACTCAGTGAGATTATGATTTCTCAAATATTCTAGAGTTTTCCTCACTGAGTTATCATTTGTTGTGCCCCAATGCATCCCCCAATTTTTAAATTCAAATAAGGCACACTATTGTTTTAAACTATTTTTTTGAGGTCCTATGAACCTTACAATTCCATGACATTCATTTGGCATACATAAGTCTAAGGTTGTTTTCAAAATCTACGTAAAAGTTGTAGAGTTCCAAAAGAAATAAAATCAAAGCTTGGGCATTATTCATGATTTATTTATAACCTTAGATTTTTATATTCTATCCAAATTTGAACTTATAATTTTAATGATATAAGTAAATAATATATTGTGTTCTATTATATCTCATTTTTGGTGTGAATGTAAGGCCTTTTTCAAGACTTATAATTATCCACCATCGGGCCTTATCCTCACCATATGCTCTAAATTTTTGATATCAACATAATTGGTAGGATCACGATCCTTCACAATCCTTCAACTTTTAAAAATATTCAAGGTTACAAAACCTATAGTTTTGAGATCAAGTTAAGTGGGATCATCATATTGATTAGGGTTCACCACAGTCAAATGAAATTTCTATGTATTTAAGGTATTTGAGTCATAAAAGGTCATCCACATAGAAATATATCATTTACTTGAGATAAAATTGGTTTCATACAAAATCCTAAGTGTTCCAAGTCTCTATAGCCCTGAGATAGTGAAATTGGCATAATCCTATGGACTTGGAACCTAGAAAATCAAGACAGGGCTAATATATTCTAAGTTTATGGTACTGCAAGATAGTTACAAGTGGAATAATCCTATTCACTTGGATTCCTCTAGGATACAAACAAATTTAATTTCCAAGGATCCCCATATCCCTAAGTGTCTCATATCTTGTCATGTGTTGATAATCCTAGACACCTAGAGCTCATACATAATATTTATATAGTCCAAAGATTCAAAAGATCTTAGATCTCATCGATTGTGCCAAGTGGCACAATATCATTAACTCATATCTTACAAAGCATTTAAAGTAAGATTTTAAGGCTAAAGACCTTAGGTAAATGAGCTGAAGACAAGTATTGCAATCAAGGATATGTGTGGTCAAAATGAAAATAAAGGATTCAAAAACTAAGTAAAAGTCCAATAAGTGGGAAGTCAACACATGTATTAAAGTGATGATTGAGTAATCAATGTTAACAAAAAAATTACATATGGAAGAAAATAACCCACCAAAGCTGAGAGGAAAATTTAAATCAAAATGAGAACAAAATCAAAAGTTTTTATTTGCTTTAATGTCACATGAATTGTTAATTACACATATATACTTTGGTAATGTACATAAAATCCAAACAATGTCAAGTCACTTTGACACTAGTCTACAAGTTAGATATTGTGATTCTAAGCTCTTAAACATCTAAAATCCCTAGTTTTATCTATGAATTTATAGGTTCTTTTTATTAGTGTATAAAATATCCTACACAATTTTAGAGTACAAAATGGATCCTCTAAAATAAACGTGTAGCAAGGCCCCCTCCTCGTAATCCATTTTTAGTAGTATTGAATTTACAGGAAATGTGTTTGATAAGAGTACCCTCAATTTCAAGTTTGTCCCTAATTTGGATATCTAAAATGTGGTTGATTACATAACACCATATTCCTCATAGGATTATTTATCTTACGAGAGACAATATATTGGTGAATTTCTACCAATAAAAACATGGGATTACATAATGTGGATGAAATCTAAGGCAATGCCATGTATATAATTAATTCATGATTTATTATTTAATGGTGCCTATATTGGAAGTTAATTTCATCTCATAACATGTAAAAATATAATTTCTTGTGTTTTCAAAGAAGCATTTGAGATATATCAATGGCTTGCAATCCTTGAAGTCACTTACAACTAGGTTTCAACCAATGTGTGGATGGAACAAAATATTGTAGAATGAAAATTGAAATAATGGTTAGCAAACGGTAAGAAATTTAATCCCAAAGCAGTTATTTCCTCTAATTGCATAATTAATTTTATACTATGCATTAGGGTTACAATGACACTTTTTAGTAGGCTATATGTTTTTCCAAGTATCACCTACATACATTGGTAATGGGTGCCATTATTGGATATCCTCTTGACCTCAAACAAAATTCTAGTGCTAGGGGAGGTTATTAGTGTTTGATTAAGGGAGATAAGTTTTAGGATGACTAATGGAAATTTTTATATGATGTCCTTTTTATTATATGCAATCATTAGGAAGGTTCAAAAAACACTTGGGGAACCATGGGATCCATCTACCAAATATCTAGATAACAAAATTTGTGATGATTATTGTTTCTTTCATATTTATAAGTTTAGGAATTAAATAAATAGAATTTGTGAAGATGTTTATCCTCAACGTCTACTAGGAAATTTATAGAAATCAAATGTCCAAATTATCCTAAAACTTGAGAAGGATAATATCCAAAATTAGAGATTACTGGTATTATCAAGACTTTACCATTATTTTAATTAAAGGAACTAGATACCCCTATATTTTACACACCATGTCTTATATAAGGTGGAAGAACAATAAATTTCACATCAATTATAAAATATTGTGAATGAGGAACTTGGTACCAACCACCAATATTATTATCATGAAATTCCCCTAAGCATTGGATAGCTTCAATTCATAGTGAGGGAACACCTCAATCTAGTAGGAAATGTTAGGGCTCATTATAAATTAGAGGTGGTTGAATACATAGAGTGGGACCCCAGGGAAAGAATTAAAATTATCTTAAGTACTTCAAACATAAGAATGATATTACCATTAAGTATGGTCATGATTCATTTGAGTATGATTCCATATTTTTGAATTCCTCAGATGATTCTAAAGTTTGGACCCACATGAAGAAGCAAAATGTGTGAATGATCATAGATTAAGTAATCCAATATGACCCTAAAATCACTACAAATTGATAAAATGAAACAATGAGATAAGTAAAAAAACATGGGATCATCAATAACCTCAAATAAAGTCCCAAGGCTTGAATGAATAGTATCATCTTCCCTATCCCACATAAGATCAAACTAATCTATCAAAAGGAGAGTCTAGTATCTAAAGGAAAGAGAATCATCAAATTAGGAAGTACATTCCCAAAGGTCTCCTTGGTCTTGATTTGGTCCCCACTTTTCTAGTTACTACCAATTTAGACATAAAAACCATAGTTGTGAGGACTTTACCTCCTCTAGATGGATAAACAAGGGCATTTTCTTAGGTACTTCTATCCCCAATTTATACATTCACATAATTAAGTCTCCCTAAGTTTCTAAAAAATTATTTTTTGACTCTTCCATCTACTTCTCCTTCCCCTCAAGCATCTCTAATGAGTCAATATTCACCAACTACCACAAGTGAGGATACATATTCCCAAACATTCCCTACTATAATGGTTTCCTCTCCATCCACTCTTGCCTCCAACACCATTATTTCATTACCCATACCTTCACCACATATATTAGTAGTTCCTAATACTATGGCTCCTTTATTATTTTCATCTTCCCCTTCATGTCCTATTCTCCCCAGGATTACTCACTAAGGTAAATCTAGAATTATTCTAATCTCTTTTAGAAATAAATAGGTGGAAGAAATAACATAATCATATCTATCTACCTTAGGAATAACCCTTGATATGGAATCAGTGGAAGAACATGAATATGTGGTTTCAATAGTGGATTACCAAATAGATAAGGAAGAAGAAAATGTAGAAGCTATGAGGGGACCACAACATAAATTGATTGAATAAAAAGAAAAAAATGAAATAGATGAAGAGGAAGAATTAAAAAAGTTAATATAAATAAACTTGAAAAGTCTAGATGAAGAAGAAACTTTAGCTGGAACACAAAGCCAATAGATTCTTACTAAAGAAGAAAGGTAGACAATTAATAAGGTAGGTTCCTCTCTTATTTATTCCCTTTTGGTTATAAATACTCAGGTTTTTATTTTAACACCTAATACTCTAATATCCAACCCATTTATCCATATCAATCATTGAAAGGATATTTTTTGAAAACTAAGTCATTATATGCTCCTACTAGTTCTGAAGAGGTTGGGAAAAAATTTCAAGTTATAATGATTCTTCCATTCTTCACACTACAACCCAAATAAAATATCCCAAAAAGAGGGTATATTTTGATGATTTGGCATTAATTTCCATTTTTAACCCTCAAGGGATATCTATTACTCAAAAATAATCATCTCAATTAGAGTTACCTTAGCCACATTCTCTACCTACACAATATACTACAATGATAATATTTAAAACCCCAGACTAGACAAAGTAGATGGGAGAAACTAAACCTCAGAGATAAGTATCATGATGGAAAATAATCATTCAACAAAATCTCTAATTTTACATCAAAATAAGTTCCTTAATTCCACCTATAATGATTACTCCACCTTCGACCTCTATATATCTAAACCAACCTTAAGAATAATGAGAAGTCATTATGCCTCAATGGGTTAAAGAGTTAGAAGACTAGAAAGGGAATAGGCAAAACTTTGTCTGAATAGAGTTACCCACAATATCAACCCATTTTTACAAGTGGTAAAATTTAGAGGGTGAGAAATTTGAAATGGGTAAACACTAGCACAAGTGAGGAAATAATGTTATAAAAAAGAGAAACTGATTCCCTTTAGCCAAGAATCCTAAAAGGAGTCCTAATGACCCTAATGAATATACATGAGACTTTTTATATTTCATGGATTTATGTGGGGAGGTATTGAAATAAATGTATACAAATTAATAATAATCACAACAAAGGATTTTATAAAAATAAATCATTTAGGCTCCCTAAGAAATTATGGACAATGGCCAAACTTCATCGACTAGATTTTACAACATTTTTAATACAATTTAAGTCTCTAGGGGTGAGTCCTAGTCTAAAAGATTAAAGGTGCTAATAATTTGGAACCAATTGAAATAATTTGAAGAGACTCAAATTCTTGGTTTAGTACACAAGGAAAAGTGCATATAATCATCTAAACCTGATGTTTATCAGGATGTAGTATGGGATGTGAATTATGTGATTTAAAAGAGAGATGGTGCCTTCAATTGGCATACACAAATGAAATATTTAATAGTGCATCTTTTAGGCCTAAAAAGGGAGGCCATAGAGATATTAAAAGATATTAGTGTCACATATGTGTTAATATCCATTAGGCAGTTGGTAAATAGGACTAATTTTGAAGTGCTTATTGAGGTAGTTGTATATAGATTCAATAAAGAAGTCAATGGAAATTTTTATAAAACCAATGAATAAATTATGTATTTGAGAATTTTTTTTATGAAATATAAGGTAACTAAGGTGAAAAAACTTAGATCAATTTCAAGGCCTATGAATTGATCATATAAGGCTGATGAGTGAAGTTATCAAAGTGTTTAAAACTTATATGAATTCTTACATTATCAATAAAGAATTTGAATTTTATTATACATTATTTTAGAATCTTAAGGCTACAAAGGAGGCTTCCAAGTTATCATCAAGAATGTAGCCATCAAAAATTATTATCACATCAATAAAAGTACCAGTTCACACTACTGTGTCTACATCAACATAAGGCCCTCAATTCTCTAGATATGCAATAACACACTATAATGGGACCAATTTTTATTCCTCAAGGGACCACAATGGTTACTACATTTATTTTAGTTCTAACATATGCCATTCAACCATTTTCCTCTCTTGGTGGTGCTACATCAACAACAACATAGATATATATGTATTTTTATGTTTTAAATTAAGTTTGGATTTGTTGTCCATAATTTATTTTAGTATATGTATTATATTTGATAGATTTTGGTTGAGTTTTATTTATATTCACACCTTCCATACATGCATTATATACATAAATTTTGACACACAATCATATAATTAGAAATATAAATTTAGACTTCACTTTGAGGATGATCACCCCTCCCCAAGCCTATACAAAATTTCATACTCCCAATTATAAATGGAGGATACTTTTGGTTGTTAATATTAATAATAAATTTTGAGCATTATTCTACAATTTATCTTTATGTGTACATCTTGCTCTTCTCCAAACCTTGCATTTATTTGAAGTTCCATCACCCTATTAATTTAGTTTTTAGGGTGTAAATGAGTGTTTATTTCAATAGATTTATTTAAATTGTGCTATTGCTAATTTAATCCTTTTTTTTAATAATCATAATCTCCATTTCTAGATGTGCAATTAAAATCTTACAAATACATCAAACTTTGATTATGTACATTCAAGTTCACTGTATTTTATTCCTTTGGAATCCTAATTATATTTATGTGTTTTTACGATATTAACAACCTATAATAGTAATTATTTGTTATTCAATTGTCCAAATTAAGGTTTAGATTCTAGTTTAAAAAGGTTTAATATGTTTTTGACCTAAAAAACCCTTCTTTCCTACAATACCTTTCTTCATTTTTAGTTTATTTTTATCTTTCCCACTTTATGTTAGATTCATCACCAATCCATCCATTCTAAAGTAGGTCTAAAATCATGTCATACCTAAAAAATATAAGGTAAAGAATTACTCTGTCATTTATATTCCACCACTATGTTAGTTATAAAACCCAATACCTTTCAACTCATGCCTTGGAGTGAATATTTCTTAATCAATCCTAAGACGATATAAGATACCTTGTAGAGTTCCCAAGTTTTCATAAAACCCACATCAAAAAGATTCTATGTGGATTTTGTGGTGTTTTTATCCATATCACATACTTCCTTATTTGTGTTATGTTCCATGATCCATATCAGGTACTTTATTTCATATTTAATTATTTAATTATTATATGAATGATTCTTATTACTATGTGACTAGTTTATATATCTATCTTGATATGACACTTATGAATCTTACACTATATATTTCATTTATATTTTGATGACATATTCATTAATAGGATTACATATTATCTAGATGTTAGAACATCCTTGAAAATAATTATATCTTTATACACAACATGATGTGGTTAACACTTTTATTTAAAGATGATTAATTTAAAGGATGCATTCCCCATGTTAAAAGGGGGTCATATTAGTAGAATTTTCTTAGATATTTAAGCCTCCACTTATAGAATATTAAAATTTTGGGACATATTACATGATTCAAAATGTTAAGATTAGTTAAAATTAATAGTAGGGTTCATATTATGGGTCAAATTTTTGTAGATAAATATTGATTAAGGGGCATATGAAATGCATATGTATACATTTAATATGAGCTTAAGTTAATTTAAAAAAAAAAATAGATTTGGTATAAAATGAGATATATAAGTATAGATTTCTATATAATGTTGGTGACTATTGGATTAGATTATGGGGCATGAACATTCTCATACAGACACAAAATTAATTTTATTAATTTAAGATCATGAAATTGATGTGACATTGACGGTAAAAAATGGTAAATATTGAATATTTAAGTCTCTATGTAATGGTTGATACACCTTATATGAGCCTAATATATGTTCCCACTTTCACATTTAGGTTCAAGATCAGTTAAAGGAGTATTTTCGTTGGGGTTCAACATCACTCAAAGGCATAGAACTAATCTCAAGTATTGAGGTATTTATTTTACCAACCAAAGGCCTTTCGTTAATTCATTTTTCCATTAGGACATGATCAATATTATTTCTAAAATTTACTTAACATGAATCCCAATATCCAATTCTTTATTAGGAATCATCATCTAAAAAAATATCATAAGGAAACATGATTCACCCATGTAAAGGTGTATTTCTTCCATGCTCTTTAAGTTTAAAAAGCTTCATTTTTATTTCAAAATTTAATTTCATTTTTGAACATTAATTTTTACATTTTCATTTCAAGCATTCTTGGGGAAATATGTACACTTGGATCCTTATTCCAAAGATAAAGTGTGTTATACACACTATTAATTTTTTTTAATCCTTTTAAAATAGTATTGTATTTCATTTAAATATTATAATAAAATGGGGAATTTATTGACAATAAAATATGGTGTTGGACGCTTGGAATTTCAATCATGACCTAACTTCACATTACATAAAATTTTCATACACATGGCTCATGAACTACCTTATCTTATATCCACATGCTTTCTATGGGTCTGACCTTCCCAATTTTCTATCAGTCACGTACATGTATCTGATAATTTGTTCCTAACTTACTTAAAATCATATTCACACTATCTCCATATTTTCAAATAAGTATTCATGCCTTTTTTCTAAATATAAGAAATAATACACGTGAACATTTTTGAAAATTTTCAAATTATCATAAATATCACCATACCAAGAAATGGTCATTTCTATAATTAAAATTATCTTTATGGTTCAGCTAGTAATGTTTCATGTTAATGGTGGGATAGACTACCCATAGTGTCACATAAAATAAAAAATTAAGTATAATCCTATTTGATCATCTTCCATCATCAAGAAAGCCTATTCTAACACTTTAACATTCAAAGGGACTACCCTAAATTTTCTAATTCTATAATTAGTCACAATGAGGAATCCTAAGACAAGTCTAAAGTGCCCAAGCCAATTTACTCATTTCCAAGTGTTTAAATTTAGATTATATGTTGCATTCATTAAAGGAGAACCATTGCACATATATACCTAATGGGAAATACTATGTTCCATTTTAATTTCCTCTTTAGATTATTTGATACATAAACAATGCTCAATAATTCATTAGGGAGTGGTTAAGGTTAGCTCAACCTATCTTATTTCATTGTTTTAGGCCTAAAACTAGTTTATAAAGTTAGCCTAGGTTTTTCAAAATAAGGAAATAGTTTCTAGATACAAAGTATATATCCAACCCTTAATGTCACACATAATAAGCAAGAACATAGTCCTATGTTAAAATAAAGAGGCATGATCTACCCAAATGAATTTGATAATATATAGACATTTTCATCTAATACAAGTGTCTACAAATTAGTGTATTTATCTAGGTGTTTCTAGACACCCAATTATCAATATAAACAACTACCATTCTACTTCCAACCCTTCTTCTCACCTTCACACTATCTTATTCCTTCACACAATTGTAACATACTAAGTATATTAATCCATTAGGTCATTTATATTTATATAATTTAAAATTATGTAATCATATTCAACATTCACATTTATATTTATATATTATTATAATATATCCTATGATCTACATAGTTTAGATTTTTATTGTTTTATAGAAAACTAAAATAAAAAAATAAGGTAAAATAATAATTAATAATATAGATTATGGTTTTAATCCTAAAACATATTATAATAAAAAGTTTAGAATAAAAAAGGTTTCAAATATAAGGCAAATGATACTAATAAGGTGGCTAAAGTAACAGTTAATGTATTTTCACATCCCATTACCAGGCTTATTATTTTGGATCTACAAAGAATGAAGTTTATGTAGTTATCCAAATACCCTAATAAGATATTATAGAGAATAATTGATTACATTATCATATCTCTCCCTATGTTAATGAAGGTTAACGGGAATATGTCACAACCTAAGAGGTTATAGGTTAATGCATTTTATGATTGGCATAGATGCAAGATACACTCTATGAACAAATGCTTTGGATTAAGACACAAGAAATAAGATTAATTGAGGATAAATTTAATGTTAATACATATAATAATTCATTATTATCATGACCTAATGTGAAACTAAATATATTTTATGGTCCTTTTTCCAAATCATACTAAAATTGAGATGAAGACAAATCCTAAGGTGTATATGGCTTACACATCACATCCTTGTCTGAGTTTATATGCTTTGAGGACTAAGGATCACGTTATAGATGTTATTATTGATAAATTTAAGGATAGACAAACACATAATCCAATAATCATAGTCAATGGTCATGATATTATTAATGATGACTCTATCAATGTGCCCTTGTAGATTTGAAATCCAAGAGAGGTTAGCCAATATTTTAGTGAACAAAACCAAAATGAACTTGAAGAATGAGAATCTCAAGCCTAATCCTTAGGTGGAGCTATATGGGAAACAAGTAATAATTACACACTATAAGGTAAAAATAAATGTTTATACCTCATTAGAATATTTGCTTGAGAACCAGTCTTAATATGTTGAGCTTGGCTTGTAGGCTATGGAGTCTTTGGCAATGGTTGATTCTACATGTGAGAAGCACCTCTCCTTGTCTACACTTGATTATTGGTTTGGATTGGAATTGTGATGAGAATTGGTTTAATATCCTTGTATAAATTGGTAGAGTAATCTTGTATTAAGAAGCTTGTCTATAATGGCCAAATGCCCTTTTATTTATAGACCTTTTAGATGTTGTTGAACCATTTATTTGAGATATAGATAAATAGTAGAGGATGAGTTATAAAAATCTTGATCACCCACATGGATTGTGTAATATATGTCATTTAAGGCCTTTTAGAGTGTGGAAGACATGTTAGAAAAAAAGTGAAATCATTAGTCCTCTTGGAGCATGTGAGAGAGGTGTAAGAGGAAGAGTGTGTAAGAGGAGAGTAAGAAATTATCTTGAGTGTGTAATTAAAGTGTAATACATGTCATAAGATTTGATTTATTCCACACTTTAATTTATGATGTCATCCATTTATGAGGCAATATTTAAATTTTAAATTTAGGAAAAATAAGATAATTAAAAATCCAAGGATTTTCCTATTAGAGGATTCATTAGACGAGATTTAGTGGGATTAATCAATAATTATAAGAATAGTGTCTTTTTATAATGCTTATATTTTTCAATCAAGTATTTAGTTAATTGTCGTGTGAAAACACTTTCAAATTTTGATTTAATTTATGATACACTTGGTAAGATTAATGATGCAATATGATCCATTTCCCCAATTAAGGATGCATCATTATGATTTTATGTTAAACTGGTAGTTGTGCAGGTGAATTAGAGATAGTGGTGATTTTATGTTAAATTTGCATGTGATTACATAAAGTAAATATTGATTGTATTTTAGACATGGAAGTGAATAAAAGGAAGTGTCTACATTTTCCCCCTATTTGAGAAGGCATTATGAGACACTAAGCATAGTAACATATTTTAAAAGAATGAAAAATTTGTTAAGAATAAATATTATAATTCTTGAATAATAATGTTTTCGCTCTTATCATTTAAAAATTATGAGTTTATAAACTCAAATTGATGCCCCAAATGACACTTGTTATCCTTGGATGCCCCCTTGATGTGATAATTTGGGAATAAATTGAAATTGATGGGTCATCAAAAAAGAGAGGAAGAAGCAAGTATGGGAGAAATATGTGGGCTTGGAATTAGAATAAATACTAAATGATGGATGTTTCCCAAAAGAGGATGGTCTTGATTAATCACAATAATGTGACCCAATAGGGTTGATTCGACCTTTGATTCAAGGAGTTTCCCTAGTAGGGATAATTTGTTCATTGATTATTCCAAATGGTTTACCCTAGTATGATATATTTTATCCTTAACAAATGACGATTAGACAATTGATTAATTGGTTGGAGGATGGTATACAATGAGATATTTTTGATATAATATTGCATGCAAGACTTATAACACCTGTTTTTATTTATAAAAAAATGATGTGTACCATGATAAAAAATACTATGATGACCAGGTCATAATGTGCATAAAGACTTACCCCAATCTAATATGCAATTGAAAATAATTAACCAATGATAAAAACCATGATGAAATTGTTTTGATATTCTACTGGATAGACTCAATTATGACTACATAATAGGAAGCACCATGATGATGACCCCACTGACATGCTTGGATAAAGTGTTTTGATCATGCTTGGATAAAGTGTTCCCACCCAACAAATATAGTAAATCATGCCATCCAAAATAGAGCCAAAGTCTACTTGTGAATGTGATGATAAAATAAGTAAATATTTTGTGGTTTTATATCTATCATGGATATTTTAAGCCTTTTTAAACTTTTTTGGGTTTTTAGGTTATTTTTAGGATTTTACAAATTTTTGGGTTTATTAAACTATCTTAAATGTTTTTTGGTTTTGGCATCTCAAATAAATGGAGGATTATGAGATGTTAAATGTTTTAAATCATAAAAAAATGAGATCATAACTTAGGTTTCACAAAAAATGGTGAGATCATAGATTAGGTTTCTCACAAAATGGTGAGAGCATGGCTTAAATTGCTCACAAAATAGTGAAATCATGGAGAAAGGGTGATCGAGATGACCTCAAAAAATAAGAACTAATTACATAGTCCAAATAGACCTTAGGTACATGTAGTTTAACCAACAATAGAATATATTATGAATCAAAAATAGGGTTTAAAAATAGTAATGGCATAGGAACATAATAAATTATACATGATAATGAACGACAATGAGGGAAAGGACTAGGTGTCTCCAAGGACCATGTCACATGAGAACCAAATGTGTCTAGTCATAAAAGTATCATGAAAATTATAGGTTAAATGTTTCCCAAATAGGTATAAATATAATTTCAAATTATATAACAAGGTAAAAATGGGAATAATAATGGTCAAAATAAGATGGGTTGGGATGAATATGATTGAATGGCTAAAATGGCTTAAATGTAAATAGACTAAAATGGCCAAGATGGTTTGAATATAATGGTATATAATGTATATAGGGCTTCCCCCAAGTGTCAAGGTACTTTTAGATAAAACATTATTCACATGCAATGTCAAAAACCTAGTTTTAATCATGGTACTTGCCTAAGGTATCACAAGCATGTTTTCCATAGTTAGATGGATTATTTCTCTTATATTTTTTATTATTTTATATTTTTGGTTGATTTTTTATATTTTTAGATTTTATAGAATCTTAGCTCAATATAGGATTATGATATGCATAATGTGGACCCTTTTTTGTCTAACCAATACATAATTAGAATGATTACTTTATCTTTATCATGTTGTTGATGTGAACGAGATGCCTGCTCTAGTGATATTCATTGGTTATTGATTATGCTTCGTAAAAACCTCTAAAAAATATGTATTCATAGCCTATATAAAAAAGAGTGCCACCAAGAAGGTTAAATAAGGGTATGCATTGTATGTAATTAGAAATGCATCAGCTCGATAAATAATCCTAGCTCAGAGAAGATAGATCCTACTAACACTTTTTATTGGGGATATATTAGATAATCAAGGACATGACCAATATAAAGATTTACTAGAGCTAATTAGGGGATATATTATCATAATAATATCACTATGAATGGTTCCAAAACCTCTATCTAAGTAAAACCATGCAATAACCCTAATCAAGTCCTATGTTTTCATATTCACTATACTAATAACAAATAATACAAATAAATATAATTTAGTGCTCACCAAATCTTGTGATGCAAATTGGGGGTTAGTAAACAAATGAAAGTAAACATGTATAATATAATCCTAATTAATCTATGTATAGGTAAAACCCTAATTCATGGAGAAAAAGAGTAATATTATTTAAAAGCCAATACTTATACTACTTATATCTATTAAAACATAGAGAAAATTTAGAGATACTTACCTGGAAGATGAACCCATCAAGACTCAATCTCTCCCTTAGCCAACAGTTCTTTGAAATAAGTTGTTTTGGTTTTTAAGGATCACTAAGAAAGGCCAAAGCATTTAAGACTTCTCCACAAGACTAGATTATTCTCCAAGTAGAAACCCTAAGCTAAGACTCCTCAAATAGAATGGTGGAAGAGTAGATTGTAAAGAATCATAAATGAATAATAAATCTTGATTTCTCTCTAGTAATGATGAAATGTATGTGTTTATATAGGTAGATTTAAACCTAAACCTTTCTAAAAGTTATGGTTGATAGGGTCGACCCAGTCGACATAGTATCATTATTAAAAAAGACCCACTAGGTCATGGGCTAGGTTAGCCAAGAGTGAACCTAGACCTTAAATGAATTTCACCAATAAGAGTACAAGGTTGACACAGTCAACCTAGTCATGTAAACTATTGAAAAGGGTTTTAGGTTAAAAAAAAGTGGTATAAAAGGTGGTAAAATATTGGATGAGTGTGCAAAAGAGAATTACTATATTAGGGGAATGATTTTAAGAGTTGGTTAGATTGGTAATAAGTGAATATAAGGGACAATAATCCTATGAATCATCAATGGTCTACCCACCCCTTTCTTGATGCACCATTTAGGGTGTGCACTCATAGAGATTGAGACTTCATGGGTTCCTGTAAGATATAAAGCATTAGTAATTGATAAGATTTGAAATTATTATGTATATACATATTCCCAACTCAAATCTCATCATGTGTCATGTTGGTACATTAGGGGATGGTGCTTCGATAAATAACATAACAACACACAACACTGAGGCTACAAAAAATGTTAGAATATTTTAAAGCAAAAATAGCTAAAATTAAATGAAGGAAAGGGAAATAACTAGAAAGTAAATTTGGTGTGTACCTTGACTTACCTTTATCTCTATATGGTTGTATGTTGTGTTTGTAATTTTGATTATAGAGGGCATAGAGATTTCCTTCACCAAAACTAAAGAGCAAAAGAAAACATAAGAAAGTGAAGATAACTAGTTCTATGTGGATGGGACATACTTGGAAATTTGGTAAGCTAGGGTGAGAAGTGCTATGTTAGACCAAATAACCAAGTCAAAATTTAGAGTAAATTAGGTAACTAAAAATCCAAGGCTATTAAATACTAAGAAACTCTAACAAGTAAGACTTGAGTAAGAAAATCAAAATCACCAAGTCAAACCAAGGATACAAGTCAAAAAGATGGTAATCAAACATCAATGTAAAAGTAGTAACAAACATTAATTAAACAAAGGTGGACAAGAAAAAATGGTAAAATAACATTGATGAGTGAGAGGTAATAATCCTTACTCAATCATCAATGGAAAAATGTGCATAAAAGGGAAAACAATGTTGGTGAGTGAGAAGTAACAAGCTAACCTAACTCAACAATGGAAAAAGTACATGAAATTAGAAAAAAATTTAGGTGTTCACAAAGAAGGGTAGTACAAAAATGAAAAATGGTAGAAATAATTCAAATCAAGTTCAGAAATGTAGAGCCATGGTGAAAAGAAAATAATCCATAGTTGCTCAAAACATGTTTTTCTCTTAAGGATAGATAAAATTGAAACAATGTAATGCTATCATGTTTTTAATATGTGAAAAAGTAATTATATACAAGGGAAAAAATATTTAGAATCATAATTTTTCTATCAAGGGGGGAAATAAAATAGGTGGAGGGAGAATGAAGGAAAAACCAAGGTAGAGGAACTCTTTATTGAAGCCAAGACACTCAAATTAGGTTTGTCAAAATAGGAGGATTTTTAACCTTAAGGAATTTGAATAACTTCTCTTATCCACACAAATCTTAGGTAAACAAATGAAGTATGTATATCATCCCATGGAAACTATATGCATGGAAACTAAAATGGACCTATCTTTCCACAATGTGTTTCCTATTCCTCAAGACCCCTTATAGAGCTGTCAATCTACTATAAGGATTGGGTACTTTTGTGAGAAAGTAGGTAGCACAATAGAGTTTGTCAAATTATCATATTCTAATCTACTACCCTACCACACCCTAATGGACCTTGGCTCTTTTGTGAGGCCAACTATGGAATTTGAGATTCAATTAGAGACATGATATGTGTTTGTAATCATGTCTTTTAGTGTGATTTTGAATTTTGAGATTTTTATGTTGCATTTTGTTTCAAATGATTTGGATTTTAAATTTCTTGATGGATTTTTATATTCCTCCTCCATATGGATTTTGAAAACCAAACATGGGTTCTAAAGATGAATTTTATTTGAATAATTGGGACTTGGTTGCTAAGAGAGAGAACTTAGAGAGCATGGTATCTAAGAGTCTCATAAATTCAACTAAAATAAAAGTGTTATCTTGAATTTAACCTTGTTTTATCTAATGTGGAGTGAAATGAAAGGAAATATAGAGGAATAAAAAATGAAATAATTTGAATTACTTCAAATCTTAAAAAATGTGACAAAGGGTGAAAAGGGGATACACTGACAAAAAAGTGTGATTCCTTACCATAAGATTGAGGAAAATGTAAGAAAACATGCTAGTATAGTTTTTTATGAAAATTTCATCTACAAAAGAAGTAAAAGCTAAAGCTGAGAACAAAGATCAATAACTCATAACCAGTGCTAAAAACATCTAGAAAAGGAATAAAAATATTGTGATTTTATAAGGAAAGCTAGGTCCTATCCATGCTCTTACACTACAACTCATAAATATTAAACCCATGAGGGTGCCAAAAAATATTGGAAAACTAAATGGGATAAGAACAAGATGGCATTTGTGAGGAAGGCCAGGTCCTATCCATGGTCTTACACTACAACTCACAAAGTAAAAACCCAAGGGGTGCCAAAAAGTGTGTAAAAGGTATGAAAAAAGAGAGGATAAAATTACATCATGAGGAAGACTGGTTCATATCCATGGTTTTACAATGCAACTTATGATAAAAGGGGAAGCCAAAAGACCAAAAGGAAGGACTAAGGTTTGTAAAAAGAGAGAATTGTTGTACAAGGTGAGACCCATATAATCATCTTGAAAAAGTGTTAGATAGATAGCATATAAAAAGCATGAAAAGGAAGGGAAGGAAATCTATGTTAACGTCTATATTTAGGATGGACATGTGAAAGATAAGCCTATGTGTCTCAGAAGGTTTCTTAAATTTGAATTAGTTTGGTATCATGTAATGGAGAGTAAGAGTTGGCATCGTAAGATGCCCCAAAAGGTATGTAGATGTAGGGATGGATATCAAAAGATGCACTAGAGTTTGAAATAATATGTGGTTGGGAATCACAATATGCCCCAAAGGCTAGAGTAATGTGTGTATGGGAATCACAAGATTCCCCAATAGTTAAAAAGAGGAAGAAAATATAGAAAAAGACAAGAAGCAAAGAGAACCCCATATATTGTGTAATTGGATTCAGGTTGTCTAAGAAGATTCTAATAGAATATTTCATGATGATTTGATAAAAAGGAATATAATGCTAAGGAAGTAGAAACAGAGAATAGAGTTAGATAGACATGATAGTAGTAAGATTATAGAGTTGACTAGGTCAACCTAGTATCATAAACTAAATAGGGGTACAGAGTTGATTGAGTTAACTTAGTACTATAAGTAAGATTAAATATAGTCTATAAGAGACTATGTCAAATATAATGATAGTGTATTAAAATTAGGGAAAGATTTTGCAATGTAATTTTAAATAATGAAATGAAAGTAGACACACAAGTAATTATATTAATGAATATGATCCAATTGGGACAAACAATACAAAAAATTACACCAATATTGGCCAATGTAAGTTTTGATAATACAACATATAATGACCAAAGAGAAAACAGTCAAATGAAATAGTAAATGCTAAATAAGTGGTCATATTGAATGTCGTTAGATTATTATAAAGTGTTATTTTAAGTGTGATAAGGAATTTGGCTAAAAGTAGAGACTCGAAAGTAATCTATAGATGGTTTTAAGATGTTTAGGTTGAAAAGGATATGTGCTGGTAATGATAATGGCTTGGTATTGGGCCCTAACTCCTCACTTCACAATCTTGTAATGATAAGGGTGTCAAGTGTTTTACCATTATATACCATTAACCACATGTTTATACTTGGATAGAAAACCAATTTGGCTTTCCCCTTGGTGATGAAATCTAAGTAGGTAGGGCTTGGGTAGATAAATGTTTAAATGCATTTTGAAATTATGTGATTTGGTAGTGTGTGTATGAAATAAAAATAGTGAAAATAAATGGTATATTTAAAAACTACCTAATTATACTATGTGATGTAATATAAGTATGCAAACAATTAAAAATGAAAGTGTGAATTAATTACTAGAATATAGTTGTTAATTCCCAATTTTAAACACATTATAGAGTTGGTTCAGATGATTATGTAGGAAAAAATTATAGAACAGAGTTGATATGGTCTCTACTATACTATGGAAACAAGGGTCCTTAATAACTAAGTTGACTAGGTTGACCTAGTCTTTCAGACAGAAGACATAATATAGAACTAGGACGACCATATCAACCTAGTTTGATGTATGATTAAAATTTTAAAGACTACAAAATTTTCAAAATATAACTATAAAGAAAAAATAAATTTTAAGAGAGAGAAGGAAAGGAACCTTGGTGGGTTGGAAGATGCTGAGGATTGTGAGATTTATGTTAAAGTGCCTTAAATGTTACATAAAAATTATGCCAACTATATCAACCTAGTTCTATAATTCATTATTGGTTGAAACTTGTTAAGATGATTATACCAACCTAGTCAACCTAGTATGTTATCTGGAAGCTATCTAGAATATTAATTTAACTTGTTCAACTTAGTTTGCCATTATGGAGATAAATAAGAGTACTATATTGACCTGTTTGATCTAGTAACCTATATTTGATGAAGATTTGCATAAAAAGAATATATTTGTTTTGATGTGACTATGTGTTGAACCTGTATACAGAAGGTAGAAACAATACCATCCCTATCGACCTAGTATCACAAATATATAAAAATAATAAATAAAATGAGAAAAATGTGAAATAAAACTTATAAGGGTTAGATTCACATTGGGTTCACCAAAATGTATGTAATCAGAAATGCATCAGATCCATAAATCAATCCTAGCTCAAAGAAGATAGATCCTACTTATAATTCCAATTGGGGATATATTAGATAATAAGGAACATGACCAATATAAAGATCTACTAGACCCAATTAAGTGATCTCTTATCACAATAATAACAATAGGGAGGGTTCTAAATCCTCCAAACAAGCAAAACCATGCAATAACCCTAACTAAGTCCTATGTTTTCATATTCATTATAATAATAAGTAAAGCAATGAAATCAAATCTAGTGCTCACCAAAGCTTATGGTATAAAGTAAGAGTAATAAACAACAAAATCAAACATGTATAGAAGACATATACTCATTTCAATGTATACATAATCCTAATGCATGGAAGAGAAGTGCAAATGCATATATATCTACTCTTACAAAAGAGGAACAAAGTTAGGAATACTTACCTTTAAAGATGAACCCACCAAGCCTCAATATCTCCATTGGCCAAGTTGATTTACAAGAAGTTGTTATGGTATGTAAGGATGGAGATGATAAATTAGCTCTAGGATACAAAACTTATTAATGCATCTAAAATACTTCTCCACAATACAAGATATGTATCTCCAAAGAAAGTATGAAAACCTAAACTTGATCCTCAAGTAGAATGGTATATAAGTAGATGTGTAATATCTCTTACTTCTTATTATCTTATCTAAATAATGGAAAAATGATTGTGTATATATGTGTATATTTAACCCTAAACCCTTCCAAAAATTTTAGCTGATAGGGTCAACACAGTCAACCTAGTATCATTATTGATAAAAATTGACTAGGTCATAGGCTAGGTCAGTAAGAGACAACCTAGAACCTAAATGATACTCACCAATAAGAGTACAAGGCCAACCCAATTAACCTAGTCATGTAAACTGTTGAAAGGGACTTTAGGTTAGGAAAAGGGTTATAGAAGGTAAAATACTAGAGGAGTTTTTAAGAGAGAAGAACAAGCTTAGGGGAATGGTTTTTAGGAGACAAGTGTGTAGATATCAAGTGGAAAAATGGAAAACAATCATGTGAAGCACCAATAGTCTACCCACCCCTTTCCCAGTACACCCCTTAGGGCATAAACTTAGATATATTATGACTCAATGGGTTTTTTCAAGATAGGAAGCATCAATAATTGATAAAGTTTTATAATATTATGTGTATATAGGCATGGTCTAAATGGTTTAATTAGATAATATAATATAAGTCTTAAATGCTTAATAAGATAAGAATGAAATGTATAATGGTTGGTGGACAAATGAATATTAGGATTTTTAGTCATACACATTATTGTTGATTCAAGATTTGATTTGAATTTGGTTGTGGTAGGCTGACATTGAATTCAATAACTTACTCATCAATTAATAAGGAATGGATTGGATCAATTAGTAGCACCTCAAAGGGAAAACAATGGAAAAAGGGAAAAAATCATGTGAAGCACTAATAGTCTACCCACCCCTTTCCCAATACACCCCTTAAGGCATAAACTTAGATATATTATGACTCAATGGGTTCTTGCAAGATAAAGAGCATCAGTAATTGATAAAGTTTTATAATATTATGTGTATATCGGCATGGTCTAAATGGTTTAATTGGATAATATAATATAAGTCTTAAATGCTTAATAGGATAAGAATGAAATGTATAATGGTTGGTGGATAAATGAATATTAGGAATTTTAGTCATACACATTATTTTTGATTCAATATTTGACTTAAATTTGGTTGTGGTAGGCTGACGTTGAATTCAGTAACTTACTCATCAAGTAGTAAGGAATGGATTGGATCAATTAGTAGCACCTAAAATAGGTTTTTGTCAAAAAAATCTTCTTGATTATTCTAATTTAAATTATCGAACAATGCCTTAAATAATGTTTCATTAATGATTTTGATAATTCATTTTGATTATCCCTTAGTACCTTATTCAGGGTTTATCTAAGGGATGCTAATTTTGATTATGTCTGTCCCTTAATGACTCAAAAAAGGTTTCACTAGAAGATGATGAGTTTAGAATTTGAGTATCCCCTAGAACCTTAAACAAGGTTTCACTAGGAGATTATTCTTCTACTTTGATATTGTCTTGCTTCTCCAAATATTCTGCCACTAAAATGTCACCATAGAATAAATTCAATAATGCATGATTTTGTCAATAGTAATTAATGTTTATGGGTTATGAAATGTCATTATAATGGATAGGCTAGTTAATGTTAAATGCATGTGTAATGGAAATAAAATGGGAAAAGGCATCACAATCCTCATAGAGGCTACTAGGAGAAATCGCATTAATGTTTAAGGAAACATCCTTAAAAACTGTGGAAGGATCATAAATGTTTTAAATTGGATACACTAGGAATGTTTAGATAATGTCACAATCTCCATTAATATATTTTGATTCTAAAATTGATTATAACTCAAAAGGATATGAATATGATGTTGATACTAACATTGATTCTAATTTTGATGCTAAATATGATATTGGTTGTAAAATAGAACCAAGTTATAATATTATTTCATAACTTGATTGTGATGTAGATGTCGACATAGAGAAGACACGTTGAATTACATTGTCTATAAGTACTTTGTTCACCTTTTACTTAGAAATGGAGGATTTGGTAAAATTGAATGTTTGGAAATGGGGGAATATTAGCAATGGTTGAATAATGGTCTTTGTCTCAATAATAATATGTTGTTGAAATATGGGATCATTGAATATGGGTCCTATGTCAAATATAATTTCTTCATCAATTATAAGTGGATCATCAATGGTTTGGATTTGGACAAAGATGAGGATTTGAAAAAAAATTCAAAAATGGTTTGACTATCTTGATATTGCTTTGGAAGTTGACATATCTGATTATGTTTGGAAATGAGATCATTAGATATCTTGATCGATTAGTTATCAAACTTGGGCACACTTGGATTATCAATAGATAAGGGCCTTTGGAGGGGTGTTTTATTATTTTTAGAATATTGGAGTTATATTACTACATAATAAAGGGGTTGAGCAACACAAATCAATAAATAAATATGTAATAATTAACCTACTCATTTGTATAAATAGATTATATTTTTGCCTATTCTAAATACAGTAGGAAATGAGAGAGATTAGAACTTAGCTTATTTTGGCTAATTTGGACTAAGACAAGGTCTGAGACTAGAGGAGTAGGACTAAGAAACAATCAAAAATAGGTTTGTAGACTTCATTTCTTGATTGGATAAGAGCACCAAAAATAGGACACCCTATTGTCCAGTACGATAGTCCTATTCTGGTGTTATTGTGCTAAGACTGAAATCTTTATGGGTTTTATTTATAATGCATGTGTTACCTTGTCATTGAAATTTTAGGGTCTAGGATGTTTCATAGCTCATTGTGTGCTTCTTTTAATCTTTGAAACTCTTAGGAGATCTTGGTGATTGAAATTGAATGCAAACTTGGGAAAGAGAGAGAAGAGGTTAGTGTGTAAAGGATACATTGGATGAAATTCACATGTCATGTGTGGGCATGCTATTTACATAACAATACTCTAAAGAAGAATCAAGCTAAGGTAGTTCTCCTATTGAATTTCTTGGTATAATTTGTGTATGATCAATGCAACTAGAATATGAAATTAGATGTGCTTCAGCTATCTAGGGACTGGTGCAATGACTTGAGTAGGATTGAAACAATGTTGGAAGGTTGTGTACAAAGAATAGGTAAGAGTGATTGAGTGTACTTGCTTGTATTCTTGTGTCTCTCTTAAAAATGAGTGTCAACCCCTCTAAATAGACTTAGAATGACCTTTTATAGGAAAATAGATGATCATGGGTTAAATGAATTTGCATAAGGCTGACAAGAAAAAATTTAAGGAACCAAAAGAATCTGACCATTAGAGGCAAAAGTGAACTTGGACAATAATGCCAAAAATAGGACACCCTGGGTTCTAGTGCTCCTATCCTATTTGATCAATATTATCTTAAGGGGATGAGAACTAAGGGGATGGATCTAGGCCTAAAATGGCTACCTAGGTCTAAAAGGGATAAGTTTGGAAAGCTTTGGATGATTGGGAATTAGTAAAAGAAGTAGCCTAGAAGGGTTGTGTGAGCCACCAAGAGGACGTAGGGATTAGGTATTTTAGCCATATTGAAGTTGTAAAATTTCACATTTTACATGACTACATTTTCCCCCTTTATTCTAGTGATGCAACAAAGTGAAATACTAAGATAAAGGAAAATAAGAAACATACTTGAACCTACCTATAAGGGTGAAGTTCATGCAGTTGTGTGAAGTTAGATGTGCATAGAGAAAACACACTATGAATTGTGAATCTAAAATGAAAACATAAAGTAGATTAGTTCTTAATAGATGAACTATATCTAAAATAAAAATTTACAAAAGCTAAGTAAGAGGAAGACAAAGGAATGAATACACTTCACCAGGTATGTGAACCAATACAAAACCTATTATGATGCTAGAATGTGTTAGATGATGCTGAGTGTGTGTTGAATCAAAAGTAATATCATTAATGGAGCTAAGTGCTCAATTCCCTAAAAAGTGGCTCAAGAATGTAAATTCTAGCCCTTTGGCTCCATCATTTCCAACTACATGAATCTAATTAATCATGCATATGTTAATCGATGTATGGACTATGTGTCCAATCCCTTTGAATAGGTGGCTCAAGAATACAAAGGTTAGCTAGACCTTTGGCTCCATCATTGCCCTGTGAAGTGAAGCTATGAATTAATACTAATATAGAATAGGTATCATATCAGATGGATTGTGAATCCCATGGATGTGTTATAAATTTGACAATGTGGTATGGATAGTTTGAATGTGTGTTAGAAACTAGGCCACTCTTAGCCATTTAAAAAGATGGAGGTTAGGCTTATATGAAATCCTATCCAAAACTAATACAAAATTATTATGTGAAAGATAAATCAAGAACTTGGGTACTTAAAAAGCTAAACTTATATGAAATTTTAACTCAAATGTGATGCAAAACACCTACAGATGGAGTAAGGCATGTAACTACTAAGAATGCTTAGAATAAAACTAATCTTGGAAAGAAAATAAGATCAATGTGTCACACACATTTCCCCTAATAATTGACATTTGTAACATGGATTCTGATCTAGAAGTTATGCCAACTACCTAATCTAAACTAAAAGTGATAACCATCATGCCATGCATGATAACCCATTATATCTGACAAAATTATATTAAAACTATTGAATCTGACTGATCTAAAAGTGCAAAAACTAACCCTAAATAGAAAATTTTGCCTATTTATGAAAACACTAAGTATTTTTATACCTAGATAGGAGTGCCAAAATGTGGACACCCTTATGTTTGGTACTACTTTCCATTTTTGATATTATTATCTAGTGTGAAAACTAATTATTGATCTAAAATTGTCACTATTTTTCTACTCTGGTTTGACTGGTTTGTCCTCTAGATTTTGTACTAAGTGTTATGAATGTTGTTGTTTTGATTGTTACAAGTTTTTATCTCTATAACAAACCCCTATTTTATTCCCCATCTTCTAAGGTAGGAATGATGAACCCATAATAACTACCCTTAGAAGAAAAGAGTCTTTCAAGTGTGTTAAACTATACAGATACATGATATAGCATTGATATTTGACAAGATATCTCTAGATATAACAATGCTTATATTGAGAGATTATTACATCAATATGGGTATACATAGATATATATAATAATGTGAAATAATGTGCATGATATTGAACTAGACTGGTAATGTTAGATATTAGTTTTTAGTTTGTTAGTAAGCATGGAAGGATAGAGCATGATGTCCATCATGGCATCCAAGAAGAAAGATAAATTCATGATTAGAATCATGGAATTTCACATAGTGAGGAGAAAAAAATCAAACAAGCATATGAATAAAGAATAAATAAGCATACAAGGGTGGCTAAGGGGCCATACAAACAAAAGACATGAGCACATGTCCCTCAAACTGAAAAACAAACATACAAGGCATGTCCAAATTCCATATACACATATAAGTGGTAGAAGCAAAGTTGGAAATGGGGCCACAAGTACATGAAAGACTACAAAAAAATGACATTGGTAGATATCCTAAGGCACACACATGAATAAAATCAAAGGACATTGGTAGATGTCCTAAGACACAAATAGAAGACAAGCAAGAACTAGAAAGTTCAATCACATAATCTATGTTAAGAAAGGAATGAAAGCAAAAGTAAGAACTATAAGATACAAATACATCTAAATAATCAAATAAAATGTGAAAGTATGCAAAACATGTGTAGTATAAGACTAGGTATATGCTAATAAATACACAAGTGTTAGGTACTAGTGAAATGTCAATGTAGTAATCTATGTAATCTAGTAAGTAATGTGTATTAATTGATATCTCAGAGTGTGTAGTGTAGGAATGACATAACCTAGATGGTGTCATTATGTAGAAGATGCCCCTAGTGGGTATGTATATTAGTGTGTGTCTCGAATGTATAAGTAAAAATGTCCCCTCGATGGGTAGAGTGAAGTAATCAAAGATCTAGATGTCACTATGCACATTCAAAAGAGATCAAGTGAAGCATGGTAATGTAGATAAATCAACATAAAATAGCATGAAATAAAAAATTTAAGTCCTAGCATGATAGTAGTAATGTAAACATGGATGATGCATACAATCAAAGAATGTTTTTTATGTTTTTTGAAAATTTTTGAATGTTTTTGTGTTTTTGAAGTGTTATATTTGTTTTTGTATTTTTTAAAAATATTTGAACTATGTATAATCAAGCAAGAGATAATATGTATAATCCATGCAAAATAAATGATACTAACTAGTGAGTCTCATATGAGACTCCCTGTCATGGTGTCTTATATCAAATAATCAGATTGTGCATGATCATGAGGCATGATGGAGTGTCTAAGATTGTGTAGCTAAAATATGTGTACATTGTATTTGCTCTAAAATATATAGAGTGGAAACTAAATTTTGGGTCCCCCTATGACTTTGGTAAGTGGATGCAACCATAGGGCTCTTAGGGACCCATCTAAAAGTAGGAGAAGAAGCTATGTGAATAAGTGCTCTCTATGTAGTTGTATGAGAACATAATGTAACTATTCTAGGTGTGAACACTATAGATGGAAGCTATTTAGAATCTTAAAACTATGGGGGTGTATGAACCCTATGTACTAGTGATGGATGATGTAACTGTGGTTGGATCAAAAGTGAAAACTAGACTGAAACTAGAGGAGAAGCTAAAATCAATGGGAGAACTAGAGGTAGTGACTAGAAGCTAGTAGATGGCTCTAAAGTGGGGAGTGGTGACTCATAAGGAACTCCAAAAACTATAATAACCTGATTAGTGTGAATTAATTTCATGCATATTTGAATTTTATAAGGTATTTCCCTAAGTTTTTGAATCCATGGTTGACCAAGTAATATGTCAAAAACTCCTACACTAGGAACTATAGTGAATGGTGTGGCCACATATATAGGACCAACCTATAATTGAATTACTATCTCACCTAATGAACTTTGTATATGCCCACTAAAACCACTGATAACTATGTTTGTTAGAGTGATATCTTACTATCAATAGCCCAAATTTTGTAGAAGTGTGAAAGTGCACATGTTAAGACTGAAACCATTGTGGGTGAGTACATTATGAATAGGCTAATTATAAATATGTGGTTTGATAAATAGTGCATTGTAACTTTTATTATCCTCCACAATCTCATGATCTAAAAAATATATCAAAGGCTTGGATGGATCTCTAGACTCATACACCCCTATCATACCACTCAAAGGATATGACTTAATTGAAGTTGCCTGGTATGTATGGTGAATACCTAATGTGTCCCCTTGCTCTTGTTTAAAATGCTATGGAAATGGATCTAAAAATATTTTCAAAGCTTTATCCTATGTTGGTTTTGCCTTTGGAGGCTCAACTAAAGTGTCTGGATTAAGTAGATTATCATCAATCAAATCATGTATCTTATGTTGTAAATTGATGAATCTATTTGTTGTATGGCCTAGTACCCTATGAAAATAATAGAATGAATGTTGATCATATCCCCATGGAAGAGGCTTTGCTTCCTAGATAAGAGGGAGAGTGATGAGTTTACATTCCAATAATTTATTTAAAACCTTGGCTAGAAAAACTAGTAAATTGGTAAATGCATGACGAGGAGGTACTGATAAAACCACACGTTGAGAGGGCTCTAAAGTTTTATTGACTATTGGTTGATTTTGATTCTTATTTTCACTAATTTTAACATTTTATGGGACTTTGCTATTACTCTTGTTGGTTGTGTCTAATATACTTAAATACTTAAGTTTACCCATTTAAATTAGCTTGACTTCTCTTCCCTTGAGTGTATAACATAATTCAATGAAGGAAGAGAAATTATTAAATATAATAGATTCATGCAATCCTAGAAGAATTATCTATCTAAATATGTCATGTAGCTCTTGATCAGCCATGGGGCTAGTTATTTTAGGTAGAATAGTCTTGTATCTAAGAACATAAATTTTGAGAGGCTCATTTGACCTTTGTTTTTGTTGTTCAATCTATGCATATGAAACCTTTTCACTAATGTTGATACTGAAATGTGCTAGGAACATGTCTTTTAAAGGATTGAAGTTTGTGATTGATTGATTTGGTAGACTATAAAACCATTGTAAATAATAATCCTTTAGGCTTCGTGGAAAAAGTTTGGTAAGTAGCTAGTCATTGGGTACATAATCCAAACATGCTACATGAAAATCTATAAAATGTGTCTCTAGATCACCCTTACCATTATAAAGAGTAACCTTGGGTTGAACAAAACCTTGTGGAAAGGGTGTAGAAGCAATATTACATGCCAATGGTGTATGAAAAAGAGCAAAATAATCCAAATCCTGCATAGGTCTAGTGGTACCTTGCTCAAGATGTAGCACCTTGGATTCAAGAGATCATATCTCTTACACAAGGGCTGCCACATTAGGATATAGGGATGTACTAGCCACAATTGGTGGCATAGAAGAAGGTTGGGCTAATATAAGGGGTTATTGAGAATAATTACCCTCATAGTGTTATTTTTAACTAGCTGCTCTGAATGAGTAAAAGATTCCACTTATTTAGCCTTTTTTATTTCCATGATAGATTGTAGAATTAGTGTATGAAATTTAGGATGTTCGTTAAGTATTTCTCTAAAATTTTTTAAAATAATATCTTTATTGAGGACAACTTCATTATCTATAATGGGTAGAAGTGGATCAATGTTCTAATGTGGTAGAGCATGAGCATCATTGTGTACATCATCATTATTATTTTCATATTGCTCTTTGTAAAAATTATCCTCATTGAAATTGGTGTAATCTTGATGTGTAGAATCTATGATTAGAACCTGAATTGGTTTTTTATCCAAGGTATATGGTCAAGTTGCAGGAATTTAGGTGAACTTCAAAGGATTGCCACTATGTCTTGCACTTCATCTTAAAGGAAGAGATGCAAGGAACTTAGGTGGCATAAATAAAATAACTTGGATGATAGTAGAAAAAATTAAACTAATATAATCTAAGAAAGGCACTAGAATATGCATGAAAAGGATATAGGACTCCAAAACATGTAAGGTGATACCTCAACAAGAAAAAAGGAGATAGTACATGTATCTATGGATTTTTTAGAAATATTATTCACAAAATACTATGAAATTTTGAATTTGAAATTGATTTTTTGATTTATATTTGGAACTAAAATTATAGAAAATGATATGAAAAGTACCCCCAAAAAAATTGGGAGTTTAGTTGATCCAACTAGGGTTTTGAATTTTTTTTTTCAAAATTAGTATAATAATTTGAAAAAATTGTTATGAATTTGTATAATTTAGCTTGAAAAATTTAGGAAATATCTAAAAATATATATAAAAGTAGAAATATATTTTTCCTAGTGGTTTTGAAAGTGTTTGTATACAAATAGGACCTAGTATGTGCAAATTAGGGTTTGGGTGAATTTATTTAAAATATTTAAATTAATTTATAGTTTTATAATTTTTAAATTCAACAAAAATTAGGAAAATATTGCAAAAAATCAGATATAATTATCCCCAGGGTTTTTAGGGTTTTTGTGTGAAAATTCAAAGTAAATCAGGTTCACCAAATGTTTTATTAAATTTCAAAATATTGGAGCTATATTAATAAATGATAAAGGGTCTAAGAAATGAAAATAAATAAATAAATATACAATAATTAACCTACTAATTTGTGTAAATAGATTATATTTTTGCATTTTATAAATATAGTAAGAAGTGAGAGAGATTAGAACATAGCTTATTTTGGCTGATCTAGACTAAGACAAGGTCTGATACTAGAGGAATATGATTGAAAAATAGTAAAAAATAGGTCTTTGGACTTCATTTCTTGATTGGATAGGAGCACCCTAATGTCTGGCACTGTAATCCTATCTTGGCATTATTGTCCTAAGGTTGAATGCTTTTTGGGTTTTGTTCAAAATGCCTATGTTACCCTGTCACTAAAATTTTAGGGTCTAGGACCTTGAAGAACTCACTATGTGCCTATTTTAATCTTAAAAACTCTTAGGAACTCCTAGTGCTTGAACTTAAATGAAAACTTGGGAAAGAGAGAGAAGGGGTTAGTGTGTAAAGGATACACATGACACACTTCACACCCCATGTGTAGACATGCTACCTACATACCAATACTCCAAAAAGGGATAAAGCTAATGTAGTTCTCCCATTGAAGTGCTTGGTGAAATTTGCATATGATCAATATAACTATAATGCAAAATTGGATGTGATTTATCTAGCTAGAGACTAGTGCATTGACTTGAGTAGGCTTGAAATAATGTTGGAAGGTTGTGTGCAAAGAATAGGGAAGAGTGATCGAGTGTACTTACTTGTATTTTCATATCTTTCTTGAAAATGAGTGACAACCCATATAAATAGACTTAAAATGGCATTTTATAGGGAAATAGATGATCGTGGGTTAAATGAATTTGCATGAGGCTGATAGGGAAAAAGATAAGGAACCAGAAGAATTTGACTATTGGAGACAAAAGTGAACTTGGAAAACAACATCAAAAATAAGACACCCTTGGTTACAACACTCCTATCCTATTTAGGCATTGTTTTCCTAAGGGGATGAGACCTAGGGGGATGGATATGGGCCTAAAAGGGTTGTCTAGGTCTGAAAGGGCTAAGTCTAAAAAGCTTTGGATGACTGAGAATCAGTGAAAGAAGTAGCATAGAAGGGTTGTGTGAGCCAACAAGAAGACCTATGGGTTAGGTCTTAGACATACTAAAGTTGTACATTTTAACATTTTACATGGCTAGAAAGGGCAATGTCATAATAATTATATAATTTTTTCTTACAAGGGGTGTTTATTTAGGAGATCTAATCAAACAACATAAGTTAG
The DNA here is from genome assembly GCA_037957365.1 of Torreya grandis. Taxonomy (NCBI): domain Eukaryota; kingdom Viridiplantae; phylum Streptophyta; class Pinopsida; order Cupressales; family Taxaceae; genus Torreya; species Torreya grandis. Next base: position 4,177,920 of record JARHVA010000828.1, read on the forward strand.
CTAATATAAATATACCTAAAAATTTAGCACCAAGATTTAACAATGTCATAAGGTTTTCATCTTTATTGTCAAAAATGTGTCATGTAAATTAGTCTTATCCATAGTCTACACTAGATAACACATTTATGAGGTATTTTTGATTATGTTCATGATTAACACTGAATGACATATTTTTAAAGATAAATTGAGAGAGTTGTTCCCTCAATTCTTAACTAAAGACTAGAAATACTAGAACATGTTTAGGATCATGAGATTCCATGATACATATTAACCTTATACTAATACCCCCAAGTAAGGATACATACAAAGGAAACTGGATGGAAAAAAATGGACCAAAATATGGCATACTTTGTCTCACTTCAAATGGACCCAAAGAGGTTGGTATTCATCTTGATTAAAATAGGCCCCAAAAAGGGAAATCTTAGTCTCAATTAAAATCAACCCCAAAGAGGGTGGTATTAATTAAATAAGATTTGGTCAAAATGGTCTTGATTTGATTGGCCCCAAACAAAGTGAATTAGCATAGATTGGAATGGGCCTTAAGAGGGGTGGTCTTTGGAATGAGCCCAAAGAGGGCTAGTATTGGTCTTGATGTAATTGAAATGATCCAAAAGAGGGTAGTCTTGGTTTAATGTAATTAGCTTGGCCCCAAAAATGGTGAAATAGATTTGATTGGAATGAATTAACCCAAACAAGGTGTATTGCCATATATTGGAAAATGCCCCAAATAGGGTAGATTCACATAAATTAGAATTGGTATAAATGGTCTTCATTTGAAATTACCCTAAACTAGGATCATTGTCTTATATATCATTCAAATTAAAAAAGGATGGATGTCATGATTTCATCATTCCCAACCAACATGTGTAGGATATTGAATGAAAAGAAAATAAATGGTTTTGAATTAAAATGTGATAGATTTAGATTAATTAGATTTGGCTAAAATAGTCTTGATTTGGCATTGTAATGTGGTTCAAGATGAACCTGATTGGAGGCATGGTACATAATTGGTTTAGTATGTGGTTTAAGATGAACCTAATCAGATTATAGTGGCATGGTACAAAATTAGTTTGGTATATGGTTCAAGATGAATAGGCTCAAAATTGTAATTGTTTTTGTGCATGGTTCAATATGAGCTTGATTTGGCTTTAAATGGCATGCTACATGGTTTAATATGAACTAGATTTGGATTTCATTGGATTGGTACATGTTTAAAGACAAGTTGAATTTTACTTTGATACACGGTTCAAGAAAAACTAGATTTAGCTTTGATTATCTTGGTACATGGTTCAAGATGAACTAGATTTGGATTTGATTGGATTGGTACATGGTTCAAGATGATCTAGATTTGGCTTTGAAGTTAAATTTGACTTTGGTCAACATTGAATGTTTTATTGGGTCTATCCATATAAATTTTCAAATGGCATAGTTCAATCAGAGTTTGTTTATGTAAGTATCTAAACAAGAAAATTATGTGAATCAAATTTAAGAGGTGCACAAGTCTTGGTACATAAAATTATTTTAACAGGTTGGATTTTGTTTTGGAATATTCGTTTGAAAGGCCATCTGATTTGATTTTAAAATTTGACCCAAGATTTGAACAAGTTTGATTTGGCTTTGGAAAAGAGTTGAATTTGGAATTGGAATTGGAATTTAGACTTGGAATTTGACTTATGTTTTAAATAAAATAGATGTCATAATGGCACAATTGGGATAATAATTTATAAATTTGGTCTTGATATCAATTTGAGATTGAAAATTTGGTTTAGGCAAAGGATTTAGCCTAAATTATGTAGCTAACGACAATTTAGATAATAAATTTTGGTATTTGGACCAAGTTTGACGTCACTTTGTTTGACCCAAAAATTTAGTAGAGTGATGACTTGTTTTGTGTGTATAACAATGGTTTGGATTTGGACTTGGTTTTTTAAAATTTGGTTTCAAATATGAAAGATATTTTGACACAACAATCAAGTGACAACACACAAGAATTATAAGGCAATTATAATAACTTACACATGTTTACATCACATCCATTCAAACCTTCAATATACTTTTCTTTGAGAGAGGATTATAAAATTTAAGATTCATTAAATATATATTACAATTATCGATGGGGTTTTTAGTCCCACCCTTCTCTCAAAAGGTTTGTATGAGAAAGGTGATATTAAAGGGATATTACCTTTACACCCCTAAATCAATGGATATTTTATGGTAATATAAGGTATTAAATTTTTTACTTGAATTTTTATATGGTCCAATATAGCTTGAGGTATGTGGGCATAAAAATATCCATCAATTGGACATCATGGTTCAATGGGACATTATCCAAAGGGTCTAGTCCCTTTAAAACCACTTAAGTCATAGGGTTTAAAGTGAAGTGATATAGATTAATCCAAGTTTTGAGGAAAATTATAGCTAAGATACCCCTTTTATATCCTTAATTTTTACACCCCATTAAATAATGGTGTTGGTATGATGTCAGGATGTGACTTTATAGTCAACACACCCCTATGACATGTAGGAAGATGATGAAATTCACCCCACATGGACAAAATAAAAATAAATGTATAATTAAAATAGTAAATTTTCATTTCAAGGAGGGCATATGTGAAAATAAATCCCATAAGACACTCAAGAAAGAAGAAAAACTTTGTACAAAATGAAAGAAATTTAGAAAATAAATGATTTTTTATAACCCAAATCTAAATGTGAATTTGTTTTAAGCCTAAATCAAGATGTGTAGAAAATAAATGTGCCTTGATTATAATTTAAAACCCACTTTTTTCTCAAGATCTTATAAAAAAATGTTTTAGAAGTTTAAGATGAGGAATTAAATATGGCTTTTTGAAGTCTTAGGTTTGTTAGAGGTACAATCACTAAGAGGTGGGTGAATGAATGAGCCCAAAAAATACAAATTCAACTCTGATCTTTACAAATGCTTAACCATTTACCACAAACATTCATGAAGAATACATATCATTCATATAAATAAACAATAAAGACAATGCAAGATCAATCACATAACACATGACATACGTGGGAAACCCTCTTGGGAAATAAAACCTACTAGAACCAATAATTGGAATACTATCCTATAATAACAAGATCTAATTTAGACCATGTACAAATGATCAAGGAACTAAAATCCCTATTTAGTGAGACTCTAATCCCACAAGGTGCTACTAAACTTGTCTAGTTGAGTTGTAACAATAACCAGACCTTTTAGCAAGTGTCACCTCACAAGGAGGCTATAACCACCGTAGATGCTGAGTTGAAAAAAAAAAACCTATGAATAAATCCACCTATGAAATAATGTTAAAAACACCTAATGATGGACCTCTGCTAATTAATCTTCACCTTCACTCACACTCAAAAAACAAGCACACTATTCTCCCAACAAAATTATGTCCAACAAGTCATAACAACAATCCTTAATATATTATTCTCTTTAACTCATCCTCAAGTAACTATACCCATCCTTATCTATATAAAACACAAACACAATCCTATCACCAATCTCTCCTTAGTCTCTCACATAAAATTCTCAAATCCATCATCTTTAGTTCCATTATTTATAGAGCAATATTGATAATCACTTCCTTGGTTGGCCATTAGGCATGCCTTATCCCTTAAGACATATTTCACATAAATACATGGATCAATACTATCTTCATAGGTTGACCATAGCATTTATGGGTCACCGTTAAGGAACTACACCTTTTAATAAGGCCCTTACAATCTTTATAGGTCTCATGTGAACCCATTTACTCCTTTAGTACTCCCGTGAGAAAAAAATGAACATAGGACCACTTTTAAATACATGGGTCCAGTCATTTTTTCCCCTTAGACATCCTCAAATGATCATATTAAACTTATCTCACCTCTTCATATGCTCAAAAAACTCAAACATAGACCTTACACACATGAACACCATTACGGAACATATAGTCAACTTTTTAAGTAGTATTCATACTAAAGATAGATTTATCATATGTCCAAAATCCCAATAGAGAATCATAATGGTGTCTAAAAAAATTCCCAATACCCAATTTACCATGAAACATAAAAAAAACATCAATACAATCTTGAATATCCTTCTCAGGTCACTTGCAGAACATGCACGAATGCATAGTCAACTTCTAGGCTCAATATCTTTAACTGCACTCACTTACAGATCCTCAAATCAAGTTCATTAGATGAACCAGGAGTCCTCTTCATATTTATTTTTATTCATGATAAAATATGACTTATATATAAATACATGGATGAAATATATATCTATGGTTTTTCTTGTGTTAAATTTAAATATTTGAATAACAATAGTCATCATTAACCATTGAACACAATGCTCAAATCTTGTGTCCTCATTGCTCAGATTGAATACACACCATAAATTTTTCTCAAGATTTAACATATAGATTACCAAATCCAAATGTTAAACATCTGATAGTTGACCTCATCTTGTGCAATCTTAAACTACTTGGGAGGCCAACTTTAAACAAGCATAACTTTTGTTGCACTTTAGAGGATGATCTAAAATTTAGTACAAGTCATCTATGCTAAAAACTAAACAAACCCATATGATTAGTTTATTTTGACATATTCACATGTTTAATATATAACACCATTAAATTTCTCACTCAGCTCTTTTTGCCACATTACAAAATTGGCTAAGTATGGAAAAACACAGTCAAACCACCTAAAAGCCCAACTTTTCATATGCATATCTTTTGATGTGCTATATCACATGATCTAAAATTAAGTGAAAATAAAATAGGTCTAAAATGAACAAACCCATGTGATCATTTTATCTTGACACCTTCATGCCTGTGAATGCTAACCTCATCAACATGCTTACTCAACTCTTTTTGGCTAACTACAAATTTGGTGAAGTATGAAAAAACATTGAATTATAACTAAGAAGCTAAATTTGTGACCTCAGAACTTTGACATTGATTTGATGCATCACTTGAGATTTGACACATTATAACTAGGGACTACTATGATCACAACCATATGACTAACTCCCCTTGACTCATTTCCATGTGCCAATGGTGATGTCATCAAACTACCTACTAAGATTTTCTACCACTAGATCCAAAGTGTTTAAATGAAAACTATGATCAACTAGATGAATTCCACTTTTTCACACAAGCTCTCAAAGTATAGATAATAACTTAGGGACCTATTTTCACATATTCAATACTCCAAACTCATCTCTGAACATATCTAACCATGTCAACACTAAATATCAACAAAGCATACATAAAGCACACTAGAACAAGCACATTGTACAATTTTTCATTGTCACATAGACTATCAAGGCACTCCATTCACTCACCAAAACACCTCTATGACACTACCATGACATCATCATGCCAACTTTCCAACATAATATAAAAATAAAGTCAATTTCACTAATTATAGAGTGATTTCACTGACTATAGAGTGATATCATTAATTATAAAGTAATTTAACTATTTTAAAAATAAAACATAATATAAAAAATTAAGGGGAAAACTCATATATTAACGTATCAAATTCATTAGTTTTAGAGTAATTTTTCCAATTCTAGAGTAATTTCCCTAATTTTAGAACATGAAAACAAAATATACAAAAAATATAAAAGAGTGAATTCATCTATTAACAAGTCAAATTTGTCAATTTCAATGTAATTTCTCTAATAATAGAATCTACAAGTAGAATAGATAGTAATTATAAATGGATGACTTTTTTGATTAGTAGGTTGAATTCATTGATTCTAGAGAAAAATTTCACTAATTCTAGAACTTACACACAAAACATAATAAAAAGGGTGAAAGTGTGAATTCACTAATTAGTAGATTGAACTTATTGATAAGCAAGGAAAATTGATTATTTGTAGGGATGAAATCATTATTTATCAGGTTAAATTCACTGATTTCATTTAAAGTGGAAATTAATAATTTTTTGAAGAAAAAGAGGTGAATTAAGCTAATTATTAAGTTAATTTTGGTAATTAGAAGAATTCTAACAGTATAAAAGAAATTGTGGGGTGTGTCAAATCCTTTGAGTCCCATTAGACATGAAATTATGTAGATTAAAAATCTAAGAAAGGTTAGCCAATCTGTTAGTGGAAAAAATAAAATAAATTTGAAGAACTAACATCTCAAACCTGATCCCTTGGTTGAGCTATTTTTGAAAATGAGTAAGAAATTAATATTATAAGGAAAAAATGAATGTTTATACTTAGAATATTTGATTTAGAACTAATCTAAATGGATTAATATTGGTTTGTAGGCCATGAATTCATTAGTAATGATTAATTCTATGCATTAGAAGCACCTCTCCTTGTCTACACTTGATTATTGGTTTGTATTGACATTGGCACAAGAATTGGTTGAAGTTCCTTACATTATTTTACAGATTAAGTTTGCATGAAAAAATGTCTATAATGGCCAAAGGGACTTTTATTTATAGACTTTTTGGATGTTGGTGAACCATTGATTTGAGATCGATATCAATGGTGGAGGATGAGTCCTAAAACTCATGATTACCCACATAGAGTGTGTAATATATGTCAGTTATAAAAATTTGGAGTGTGGAAGGCATGCTATAATAAAATTTCAATAATTGGTCCTCTTGGAGTGTGTAAGAGAGGTGTAAGAGGGGTGTAATAGCTTCTATTGAGTGTGTAAGTGAAGTGTAAGACATGTCATAACCTTTTATTTCTTGCACATTTTTCCTTATGATGTCATCCATTTGTGAGAAAATATTCCAATTTTAAATTTAGGAAAATAGGATAATTTCAAATACACGAGATTTCCTATTAGAGGAATGATTAGATTTGATTAAGTAGGATTAATCAATAAGTAGAATAATGGTGGATTTTGCAATGTTTCTATTTTGTAATCAAGTATTCACTTAATTATCTTATGAAGACACTTACAAAAGGTTGATTTAATTCAGGATGAACTTAGTAAGATTAATGATGTAATATGATCCATTACCTCGATTATGTATGTATCATAATGATTTTGGATTTAAATGGTAGTTTCATGGGTGAATTAGGTCTAGTGGTGATTTCTAGTTAAATTTGTGTGCAGTTACAAGAAGTAACTCTTTATTGTAGTTTAGACATCGAAGTGGTTAAAATTAAGTGTCTACAATAATCACATTTAATGACCATGATATTATTGATGATGATTCTATCAATGCACCCTTGTTTAAACATGCTTACATTTAATCACATAATCTACACAATGTTATGGTGGATAATATGTCAAATGAAAATAGTTTTATTATGAAATTGCTTACTAGTATTATGTACACACATTAAGAATTTATTGGTACAAGAAGAATAGTGAAACAATTCAATGGAAACACAAAATCATATTTGAGGCATTGTGTTACTCTTTATGTAGAACCTACAACAATTACTACTTCCTTCTTAGTTATACCCAACATTGAGTAATTCTACATGCTACTATGATGTCCATGGATATTAATATATGTATAAAACATATTTTTCACATTTATGTGTGAAGTATATCTATATAAAATGAGTGGTTACAGTTCTAAGTATCCCATATGTGTAACTTATTCAAGTAGAGGCATTTACTATACCACCTCCACTATACCCTATCATAATACATGTACATGTTAATGTATATGAAAATAGTTTAAAAATAGGTAATTGATATTACATGAATACTAATGCTCCAATTTCCATTATATTAGAGATTTATTCAAGTTCCAAAAAAATATATTACCTAGTCTATCATGTCCTTAGTTAGTTTTACATGTTTCTTCATATGTTCTATGACAAACATCATATCATTCTACTACCATATAATGAATCTCATAAGTTATTATGGTTTATAGATATACACAACATATATACGATCAAGTTGACTTTGTTGATATTTATGGATACATTATAGTGCATGATAACTTCTCATATTAAAATATCAATACATATGTTACTCCTCACCCACTACGAGATAAATTTGCATTGATTAATCAAGGAAATAAATGTAAAAATACCATTTTTTAGATCAATGATTAGTATGAACTTATTTCAATTTAAAAATTAGAAAAATAAATTAATTAAATTTAAAAAATGGACCTACGCATGGCATGCTTTTCTTGTTACATAATTGATTTATGTTATTTATCACATATAGTAGATTACATATCCATTCTTTATACACATATTGTTCATGGTATAGAGGAGAAGGATTTTGTACATATAGGTTATGTATGATACATGAGAATTTATATGTAGGACATTACTTACATATAGGGGCTACCATTCTACATTTGGGGGGTTGTATACACTAGGGGCATATTGGTACACTTTATAAGTTTTATCTTTCTAATATTACTACATTGAGCACAATGAGATGATCATATAATTTATACATCATATATTACACTTATGTAAATTATTTAGGGTGTTATGCCATATTTCATATGGATATTGTGCTTTGTTATATGAAATAATGATAAGGATTAAGTTGTATAGACTATCTTTAATTCTTCTATGCATGTTTACTGATGATGTTTTCTATATGGTGTGATCATTGATCATGTATTAAATTATGTGATGATTTATGTGTGTTGTATTATACAAATGATCACTATATGACCATTAATTTGTTTTACATTGAGTATTTATATTTGTATATGTTAAATCTAAATTATATATCACATTAGTCTTGTACACATGAAAAATACCTATCATGGATGTACCATTCATCTTTAAGACCTTCCTAATGCCAAAAGGATCACATATGCTATCTCTTTTATCAAGATTTATGATCTCATAATTTTATCATATCTTATTCTAATGAAAAAACCTTGTATATTATGTAAAATGATCTAAACCTGATCATTTCCCAAACACTTGCATCCCATCCATATGCCTATGTCAACATCGGCATCCCTTTTCTAAATAAACTTTCATTACCCAAATTTCATCAAATTTTCAAATTTAGAATATCCTTATGGTTGGCCTATGTTATTTTGTCTGAAATATTTTAAAAATGGATTGGTATATTTACAAGATCAATCCTTATTCATTCCTTAGATAGAGAATTCAGACCTCTCACATACAAAACAATAAAATAACTATCAATCAAGCATTCAAGTGATAAATGATACCATTTTAATTTACATTTCCATATTAGTCATTGAAGTAGTCTATATACATGTTTGAAGTATTGAAGGAGAAACCCTTGAGCCATATTTGCCAAGTTATAAGCTAGGTCACTATATTTACATGATTATCACATATTGCATATTAATTTACAACAAATACAACATTTAGGGGATAAATATATAATTTTAAGGCCTATTCAAAGTATTTGATATGTAGATATAACCCATTGATAGATAGATCCTTAGGGTAGCTTAACATTGTGTTCTCACTAACTCATTTTGACATAGTCACTCCAAGGGTGAGGAAGTTAGGGTTTGATCATTTGACGAAGAGAAAAATTCTATGTACATGATATGTATACATCATAATAAATGTGAAAAAAAATAGAATGTTCTAGTTGGTTTCATCTAAATCTAATTATTCTATACAAGACACCTATGTCTAGATTAGACACCTACATTGATGAAATTATATAGATCTAACATAAGCATCTGAAGCCACATAATGTGAAATTATAGGATCTAATGACTATTATAGGATCATTATCTAATCCAATTATATCCTAACTTAATTGATATCTAAATGTGCATAGTAAGCTAAATAAGTATTCATTATTTCTAATTTATCACAATATCAATCAATAGTTATACTTTATATTTTTGGCATATCTTAGTATTGTAATTTAGAATATTGTTTATTAGAGTTTTTGAGTTAATTATCCTATTATATAAATATTTAACACCATTGTGATTAATAATTTATAAATTATTACATATACTTACCTTTGCACCATAAAATTTAGGGTTAAACATTTAGTGAATCTAACCTTTATGTCTTTGTATGCAAACCATAATTTGGCTTAGGGTTTAGCTAAAAAAATTATGATTGTTGTATTTTATTTCAAATTCTAATTTTCTCATTTATAAGCAATGAAAAATGTTAATAAAAAACTTATTTTCAAATGCAAGATAAAAAATCTTTAGTTACTTATCTCAATAACAATACGGGCTTAATGGATGCATTTTTTATGTTATAATAGATGAGATTAGTAAGCATGCTAAACTGAAGGATTCATAAAATAGTGATGGAAAATCCTTAGGTTGTACACAATTTATTAAATACTAATAACCCTCCTCTTTAGCACATCATGACTTCATACTTCTAATAGGGGCACATATTATGTGTTTACACCATTTTCCCCAAAAAAATCCTACTATTTATACATACTTCATGGAAAAAATTAGCCCTTAAACCCAATTACCAATTTCAATGCCTATATCAAGTCAAACCATGGGTACACCTCCATGGGTGACTTCTCAAAATTTAAACCTTAATAATCATAATGTGAAATTTATTTTCCAAACTATAAAAATTTTACAAGCTAAGCTTACAAATATCGAACATAATTATATGAAGTCATGTTATTATATTGATTTAAAAGAGGTTTTGCATAACCTCTTGCACTCAAAATATATTTTCACCCATTTAAAACTAGTTTTGTTGCATAAAGTTCACTTTTCATGATGAAAAGGGTGATCTCAAACAATATCTTTTATATTTATATGCGGCATGCCTTGATTATGCCTCTAATGATAAAATTTTGACTAAAATCTTCCCAAGGAGCCTTAAGGACTATGCTCTAAGGTGGTTCTATGATTTACCAATCCAATCAGTAAAAACATTCAAACCCTTTTTTGATTATTTTTGTTCACACTTCTCTATCAAAATTATTTAAAAGGTTTCCTATGCCCAAATTTTAAAGATCAAACAAGGAACCAATGAAAATATCAATGAATATGTATTGAGGCAAGATAATGTTGGATAAAATGACAAATCCAATGGAAGATAATATCTTTACGACATCTTCAAGAAAAAATTGATTTCCCCATTACATGATTCCATTGTTTTCAAAAACTAAAAATCTTTTGATGACTTATGCTATATTGTATTTGATCATGAAATGAAACTTATTTCATTAAAAAAACTAAATTATGTAATAGATACATTAAATACACCCAATATAAAGTTTACGATCAAACCAAGTTAAAAGTTTTGGAAAATACTATAATTAATGTAGTACCAAAACAACCTAATCAGATTGCCTTATGCAATGCACCAAGGAGACAATTTTCACACTTACCTGAGTCTCTAGATTCATTAATTCTAAGGTTTATGGAGTGAACCTCATATATCTCCCTCCTCTTATACAGATTGATATTATTAAACCTTTATGAAAAATATATGATGAAAATTCTTATTGTAACTATCACCAAGGCCTTGGTTACTATGTGAACAAATGTTTTACCTTAAATTATAAGATTCAAGAACTAATCGATGACCAAAAAAATACATTTGATGATCCTCTAAAAAAATTCACAACCTGATGATCCCTAGAATCATAATATATTTAACAATCTTTTACAAGATCATTATAAGGACCTAAAAGTGAAAATGGAATGTAATGCACATCCTCCTCCATCACATTATGGGAACCCATTAGATTGGATTATTGGTAATTATATAAAAAATATACCTCCCATGGTTTAGAGACCACCTATTAATTTTTATGATAGTGAGATTATGGTTGATGAATTCGATCTTTACTCATTATTCATTAAAGCATACCTTGATCACTAGACTATACATAATGTTATTATTAATAATGGTTCTAGTGATAATTTTTTCACCATGACATTACTTATGTATTCGAGTTATACACATGATGATTTAAACCTTTTGAAAAAATTAGTAGAGAGATTGACTTACCTTTACAAGTGGGTTTGGAACATGTGGTTAATATATTTTTAGTTATACCTTACACATGAGTCTTTGATGTGTTGTCAGGATGACCTTGGATACATACACTCTATGTATTACCTTCTATAGTGCATGGGTATGTTACATATGTTGATGACAATAGGGTAGTCATAATTTCTATAATTTCATATGAACATCCACTTGAACAATATACGTTTATAATGAGGTAGTTAACTATAAAATATACTAAAGTTAATACTCAATAAAAGGGTAAGAAATAGGCAATCCCCTTTACTAGGTATCTAGTAATTATGATAGCATTGCATCTAAGATATATAGTGGATTCTGCATAGTCCTCATCTACTACTACACAACATATTCAATCACCTAAAGAAACCAAACACATTCCCATTTTTGCTATTCCAAGGAAACGATAAAGTAGTTAATGATGGGTTACACAAACTCCCATTCCTTATATTGTTTCCTCAAAACTAAAGAGTCCTATTATACATACATATAGCATTATAGAGCCTATAATTATATATATTACACCTATACATGCTCATTAATAATAATACCAATTTTTTATGCTAGGTTTTGAATGGGGAGATACCTATGAGCATCCCTTGGATGAGATCATAAGATAGTATGTTCTTTTTAGATATTATGAAAATGCAAATAAATCAAAAATCAAAACATATTCAAAATTTTCATGTTTCACTATCTCCTTGACATGTATGTTGTTGGTTCCATGTTGGTATATAGCATATCATTCCTTTATATATACACACATATGTTTCACATGTCTTTTGAGTGTGATATAGGAACACCTAAGCACATGATATATGCACATACAGATGTTTGGCCTTCCCTATACTCACACTGTCATTACATTTGTGGAATACAAATCCTTTGATCATGATACACCCAAGTTATATTATTTTATAATCACTTTCTAGTATCATTTATTATCTTATGTACTTATAGATACCTTTATCCATGTATATACATTTCATAATCTATTTGATATGATATTTACTTCACATTTTTTGTGAAAACATATATCTAGGGACTAGTATGATATGATTATGTTTACATTCTTTCCTTTATATAATTTATTGAATGTATTTTCTCACTTGTTCTTGTCATATTTGTTTGAGCATTTAAATATGCTCCATTGATTTCAACCCCCTAGCCTTTTTCATCCTATTATGACATTTGAAAATATCATAGTTTATTATATAATGAAATTTAAATATGTCATTCTATGATTTGTGGACATTTGAACAAGTCATGGACCTTTTATTGTGTGAAATTTTAACATGACCATTATATGAGTCTCCTTGGAACATTGCCTTTTGTTTTACTTTTGAGCACCCTTGGGTGTGTGATTGATTTCTTGCTAAGATTGTATTGTTACTCTCTAGACATTTCTATGATATACATCATTCACATTAGGGCTTGATGTGATCACATTATACATGATTCAATTATATATCTACTTATACATGCTACTCTTATATGCTACATGATACATATATAGCTTATATAATTATCTTCTCTTTTTGAGGTAAGGTAACTACTAAATTATATTTTCCCTCACCTCAAAAGGTGTGGAGGGAATAAGTGGGGGTATGTCATAGAGGCATGGATTCCAAATTTTCATAGATTTATATTTTAGTTGGGTAATGTCAAAAATGGCATGACCTTCATACTTATTCAGTACTCAACATATCTAGATTACATTGGTGGCATGTTATAGAAACATGTTTTTTTATACTTACACCAGTTATCATATTCTCAATATTTAGTTGGGGTATGTCATGGAAACATTTCATACACACTTTAAAAATTTTCAAATATGCCAAATTTCATATTTTTAAGATACATATACACATTTGTGGAAGCATTCTATAGATTGATACCATTATTGTACCTAGATTTTAGCTTGACATACATATGACATGCATGTGACATGTAAAGGTAGCATTAAGTTGAAAAATCAAATAGGTTTCCATATATAAAATAATAATATGGATCATTATCATACCCAATATGGAATTTTATAAACTGTGATTGAGCCAATCTACTACAGTAGTTGGTTCACCTTTTGTAAGGTTCAGGTGATTAAATCACTTAATCTTACAGAGTTTATAAATTATACTTTATTAAATAATCTAAATTCACTATATTTATATGATGAAGTGATTAAATAATCCACCATCTCTAGATATATTATGTGATTAGATTGGATTATTCACACTCAATAGGGTATAAGCATGATTGAGATAATCTCAATGGTCATGTGGAAAATCACCTTTTCACAAGGGTTGGAGGCATGGTGTCCTCCAATATCTATATATGTATGAAATTTAAGGTTTTAAAAATTTCCTAATATAATCTCTAATTATTCATAATAAATCATCTCTTAAAATTAAATTACCAAAAGGTAAGATGGTTTCATCGACACGTGTGTACTCCTAACCTTACTCTCATTACTTTAAAAAAATTTAAATACTTTCAATTTAATATTATATGAACTAATTATTCATTTTGAAATTACATTAGTTTCAGGTTTAGTCACAAAAAAATCACTCAATTTGGGATCATGCAAAGGCAAGGTATGTTATATACACCCAAGTACACATTTCTTTTCCTTTAAACTAGCAATTTAATTACTATATTAAGGAGGGGATGTAAACACTAAATCTAAATTAGATATCACCTCAATCTTGTAAACTATAAAAATATATATCATGGTTATACCCTTCATATTTAATACCTTCCTATTTACAAACGGCTCATTTCATCTATATCTTTGTACCAAATTGCTTATCTCTTAGTCTGACCATAAGTTATTTTGATGACTAGGCCTTATCTGCTTAGCAAAATTTTCTAAACATAATCATTATCATTCTCTACCATTTTTGGACCTATTTTCTATGTTATTATAAACTTTCATTTTAGATAGACACCTACATCAATTTATTATCCCTTTTCCAACTATGAGTCCTATGCCAAAAATTTATCTAATTTTTGAATGTATAGTATCCTTATGGTCAGCCTATGTGACTTAGTGTGAGATGTTTCCAAAATAGATTGGTATATATATAATATAAATCCTAATTCATTCCTTAGAAAACAAATTTTTAACTCTCTCATATAGATCAACAAAGGAAATATGAATTGAGAATTAAAGTGAGAAAAGCTTCCCTATTCATTATTATTTCCATATTAGTCATAGGAGCATTATATCTATATGTCTAAAGTATCAAATGAGGATTCCTTGAGACATATTTACCAGGTTACAATCTAGGTAATTTTATGTACTATATTATCACATATTACATCCTTTTTCAAACATAAAATAACATGTATGGGATAAATACATAGGAATGAGGCCTATTCAAAGTTTTGGATTTGTAGATAGCACCCATTGGTAGAGGGGTCCTTAGAGAATTTCAACACCATGTGCCCACTAACCCATTTTACATAGTCACTTCAAGGGTGAGGGATATATAGTTTGATCATTTTCCAAAGACTAACATCTTGTGTGCATGATCTATATACATCATAAGAAAGGTGATAAAAAAACCCTGAAGGATCTGGTTGGTCACATTTAAATCCAGTTAGTATTCCATATAGGATACCTTCATCCATATTAGATGCCTACATTGATATAACTATCCAAATTTGATGTAGGACATAAAATGAAAAATTATGGATTTGAAAAATGTTCCATGATCCTAATCCAATTCACTTCTAGCTTATCTTAGTCTATATCTACATGCGTACATTAAACTAAATAAGTTCTCTTATTTCTAATATATCACAATATCAATAAATAAATAAATATACTTTATATATTTTGTATATCTCAATATTTATATTCTAAATATTATTTATTTGAGTTTTTAAATTAATTAACCTATTATATATATCAATCTTGTGCTTAATAATTTATATATTCTTAACCCTATTTACCCATGTAACATCAAATTTAGGGTTAAACACTATTAGTATACTGGTTGTGTGTTGTCATGTCATGTTTTAATTTTGTCAAGGATCCTCTATTTCATGTCATGTCCATGTTATTATCAGTTTTAGGTAAAATTCAAGTCATGTCTTGAGTGTTTGTGTGCATCTTGGTCATGATAATTTGTGTGTATGTGTGTATATACATGTGCATTTTTTTGATATTAGTGTCATAATCATTATCATGCATTATTATATTTTTTGTGATGCCATTATTTATTTCATGAATCTTATATGTGGGTTATAAATATGTGATTATTATATTATATTATTATTACATGCCTAATTTCTATATCTTCTTGACATGACACTTATATGCTCACTACCTTAGATTACAAGTTTCATTTATGTCTAAGTGATCTAATATTTATAAGATGAAATATGTTATCATGATTTCATATATTTTTTACATGATTACATATTTGTATATATCATGATGTTTATCAAAGGTTTCATCCCTCGCCTCAAAATGGGGGCATATAGTTTCCTTATCTTGGAGATTCAGGCTTTGACAAATAAATTGTTTAGATTGAGGGTCAGTTTATATGATTTATACTAGGAAAAAAATATAAATTTGAGACATATGCAAGGCATATATGATACATTATACATGACTATGATATTGATTTAATAGTTATCTGATAATAATA
The DNA here is from genome assembly GCA_037957365.1 of Torreya grandis. Lineage (NCBI taxonomy): Eukaryota > Viridiplantae > Streptophyta > Pinopsida > Cupressales > Taxaceae > Torreya > Torreya grandis. The sequence goes on from JARHVA010000828.1 coordinate 4,194,507, forward strand.
AATGAATTATATGGGTTAGATTCAACAAATTTATTAGTATATATGGATAAAATAGGGCATGTTTATTACATAGATCATATTGGTAAAATTGACATATAAATTATGGTATTATATATAACATTGATGTAAAGATAGATTGAACTCAAGGTATGAATATTGTGCATGCATTATATTTTCTATTTATATGATGAGATCAATGGTATTACATAAGGATTTTGGGTCTAAAATTTTATTGAAATGTTTGATTTAGAGTTTCAATATACATAAGAACCTATTTTAGGTTTCCACTAAAATAATTGTGATGTTTAGAGTTCTATGGTTGAGATTATGTGTCACTCAAATTTTAACACTTCTCCATCTCCAATGTGGTTGAGCCATTAAAGCTCCTTAACACATAATTTCAATAGTGTCATCTCTTTGGGGCATAGTCAACCCATGGAATTATCTAATTTAGTTCAAATTAAATTTTGGTTTGCATAAACATGTGTGTTTATTTTATGAATTTTAAATTTCAAATATTTCATTGATCTCAATTCTTTTAAAGTTTATATCATGACTAGACATTGATTTTAACATGTTTCCTTGTAGGTTTTGCATGGATAAACCTAGATTTTGGGAATACTTGGTATAATAAAGTGCGTTTATACATAGGTACCAATTTTTTTATTTTATCAGGTTTTGATATTAAATTTTTAATATTAAACTAAAATAGGGGCATTTTTACATACCTAAATTTGGTATTAGATACTTGATAACAAAAATTTTGACTTATCTTTGTCATACATGACTTGTGTGTATGCATTTGAATCTTTCTCACATTCTCCCTTATCAATTTATCTAGTATTATTTTGGCCAACCTAGTTTATTTTCATTCATATTTAGGGTCTCCATAGTTTGTGATAGAATGATCTATAATCGTAAGCATATTTTAAACATATTATTTATTCTTATGGTTATCGCAGGTGTCTGCTTTTTCTAGTAGCACCAAATAGATTCCAAGTTTTATTTTTCAAATTAAAAGCTTTACCTTGGGTTGAAAATACATGTTTCCTATGTATTTTAATATAGTTTTGAGTTCTAATTTCATAAGAAATTTCCTATGTAAAATACACTTTTTATATGTATTTTATTGTATGGGTTGAAATGTATATGAAAAATGTATTTTTGCATTTACCAAGGGAAAGATTTGAATTTGAAAATATCATTAGAAGTTATAAGATGCCAATTTAAAAATAATATGGGTATCTCATAACCCATAAAATATGAGATACAATTATTTTATCATAGTTTTGAGATCCTCATTTTCTTTCATAACCAATTTCAAAATGCCCTTGTGGATACCACCTTATTTTTTTAGAGATCTAATTTTGTCTTAGTAATTAGCTGCATTATTTTTAAAAGTCTCTCTTTTTCCAAATTGTTTTTTGAGACTATAAATTATTCTTGCTCCAATATTAAACTATATTTCTGAACCACCTTTTCCTTCCCAACCACATCCATACAATCTATAGCCACATTGCTAGATGATGGATGGCTAGGTTTTGGGCTGACATAGACACTAATAAAATTGTTAAAGGTTTTAAACTCCTATATTGATATTTTAGAAGAGTTTTTGGATTGGTTTACCTTGTTATAAATTTTAATAACATCAATGCCTTTGGGAAAAAATAGTGATATATTTATTGGCTTTGAGATTTATAGTAATGTTTCCATCATCACCATCACCATACATAATAGAGGCTTTCAAATGGATGTTTTCAATGAGCTTGATTTTCTAGTTAGAGATTGGCCCAGAGGCCTAGGTTTTGACATGATGGAAAAGGAGATAAATTATAGATTGATGTAGAGGAAGAAAACATTTCTCACACATTACATCAATAACTAAATTATCAAGAAAATAAACATATAAAATGGAATGGTTATCAACCTTTTATGTCTGAAATGATTCAAGAACGAGAAATGACATTCACTAGGAACAATTTTATCTCCCTTCTAAAGTTACATAATACCTCATTATATAATGAATAACCTCATTACACTACTTATGGATTGAATTTTTGAGATATTCTCCTTGGAATTTGATTGATTTCTAATTTTCAAATAAAAATGTTAATACTGCTTACTTTTTGTCTATTTTTAACTTTAAAAAGTATGAATTAATTTTTTTAAAACATTTATCTAGTAAATGTTTTTGAAAATATCTACCAAACTTTCAAACTTGACATTAAACTCGATAAAACAATTCTTTCAAATAAAAATTAAAAGAAAGTGATGAAACTTGATCTAATTATCCATATTCCTATTATTTTTACATTTATTTTAACACATGAATTTTTTCATGATAAATTTCATTTATTTTTTACAAATAATTTAACCTATACCTTTGTATATCATGTAAAATTTTTTAATTCCACATCCCCAACGCCAACATCCTTTATCACTACCAAAAGAAGAATGGATCGTAACTTTTGATTTGAAAAAGGGCAACATATGGAATAAAAATTAATATTTGGGTGTGTTATAATGAAAAATCACTATGTTAAAAACACTTATTTTAGGGAACTTGGAGTCTATGTGATTATGATTTTCAATTTTAATGGATGTTAATTTAATAAGATAAAATAATTATAATAATATTTATAAAATATCAAAATTGACTTATAACATGAGTGTAAGGCAACTTTGGAGTAATTTTATAAGTAAATAAAAGATAATAAACATAATCTCTTAAAATTGAAAGATACTTACCTAAGAGATTCAATTCATTTAGTATATGATTTCCTTGGATGCAAAGAGATTTATTAAATTTTTTTTAATGTTTTGAACACTATTCCTCCCCTGTACTATTGTCTACCCCATTATTCTTCTTGGAATTTTGAATTTTACAAATTTTCTTATCAAAATGGGTGATTATTATAAAAAATTATTTAAGGACTAGGCTCATACTATAATTATTCCTCTCATGAGATTCCTTGATCTAAGTAGGGATAATGAGTTATAATTGTTCCTTTGGATGAGTGGTATCTAGAGTGGTGGAAGGTGGAATGAAAAATGGTAGAAACATAAATGTACTTATTTAGATATAGACTTGATGAAGTGTCAAAATGACCTTGATATAATCTAAGATGATCCTCTAGGGTGTAGTCTCTGCCATATATTTTGTATGCCCTAGAGTCCTTATGATAGTCACTAAATAAGACTAATTTTGAATAGACTGCAAAGCATATAATTCTAGTTGGGAGGATGGTCTAGGTGGTGATCAAGGATAAAAAATGGAAATAGACACTAAATCCTTAAAATAAACCTTAATTTTAGGATTTTTGGACATAATTATGGTGTAAAGAATTAAATAATCAAAATATTTAGAGATTTGTGGCCTAGTTTATTTAGTACAAGCATGGGAATACAATGACATGGCTTCTTTACAATAATTTTTCAAGGGCTCAAATGGAGAAAGAGGTGAAGTGGATGAGCTAACAAATGACAAGCTAACCATTTGATAATCCATAATGGTAATGGTATAAGTGAGGGAGGACAATTACTTATTCAAATCTTTCATTTCTTCTTTCATAAGAATATATGTGTTTTGGCCCACAATTGGTGTATCTATTGGTGAAAATGACATTGAAGTAGTAGCTTTAGGGGGGTAACTTGGATCTATGATTGCAAGAGAATTAGTAAGTCATAGATTAGGGGCTTCTTTCAACATAAATTTTATATTTGAAAGTAGTTCCCTATCTTCCACTAATAATTTAGTGGATGTTGAATCATCCTTTTCTTGTTCAACTTCTCCTTCCTCTCTTAATATTTATGTATCTTTATATTCCTCTTAATTTGTTTCCTTAGAAAAATATGTTTATTCTTTGGGATTTGTGTCTTCTCTAAATACCCACTACTCTTCAAAAAAAATCTTCATCACTACTATCTGCTTGAATAATTTCCATTTCCTTTAATATTTATTTTGGTTCCTCATTTCCCTCTTTTTATCTCTCATATATAGGACCCCATTTGGTAAGTGGGTGTTCAATAGGTATTTATTCTAATTTCACATTTGGGATAAATACAAGAATTATCCTAGGTTATCTCTTGTAGGATACAATTTAGGGTTTGATAGATCTGGGATCCTTCCCTATAGAAGGTGAAGCATAAATCTAAGGAACTATAGGATTGGGAGGTGGATGAGAAGGCATTGTGACTATATGTGTCATTAGTTGAGATTTTATAGGTACTAAATTTGAAACCATAGGTGGAAGAGTAAAAAAGGAGTTCTATAAGAATATATGAATACTTGTTGAAACATGGTTAAGGGAGGAAAGGGTGCTAAAGAGATTGATTCTACTTGTCCATTTGTAGGAGGTGAAGTCCTTTAATTTGGTGTGGTAGGTGTTATAAGTCTCTTAATAATGTTATTACTATTATAGGGATCAATCTCCACTTGAGGGGTACCATCCCCTAATAAAACCTCTTAAACTTATTGTGGAGAGGTAGGATGACCATGTTATGGTGATAATTCAGCTTGTGGTTGAGGTTTTTTATGGATTGTATATTTTTTTTTGATAATCCCTTGTGATTAAAGGATCATATTGAATTTCTTGGGATAACACCATTGGCATATTATGCCTCCTCATCTAAGTATAAACCTCAGAATCATTTGGAACATTGATGAAAATTTGGTCACATTCAAAATTATTATATCCATAGGGAATATGGACTACCTTCTTTCTAAGGTCATTGAGGTATTGTCTAACTCTATTTTTTGGATCCTAATCTTGAAATTATGCTTGATTTAAACCATAGTGGGATCTAATCTTATCAAATGAATTGAGGTGCCTTCTTAATGAATATTTCATTTGGCCAATGCTCAGAGGGGTCTTATGATATTACCCTTGGTTTTTGGAACTTTAATCCTCATATAAAATGTTAAATATCTATAAATACATCTCTCACTCTATAAAATTTTCAAGAAAAAACTGAGGTAGATTTAAAGGAGGATTCATAGTTTTTTCTATCTTAATTACAATGTAGTCATGATAGTAACAATAGTATCCTATATTTTTAATGTTTTTCTCTATGTTTTCATAGATCCTAAGTGTGGAGTGACCATAAATGTCTTGGTGAACTAATGGGTATATTTATTCTACACATTTCTTTATTTTTTTCCTAAATATCTAAACATGTAATAAGAAAAGGTCATCACAGACTCTATTGTTTACATATTCCATAGATGGATCCTAAGGTAGTTCATAAGTTATGTGCACTATTCACATGATTGCATTTATTTCATAAGACATAATGTAAAAAATTTCATTAGATAGCCTTTCATCAACATTGAACATTTGTGCGTTGACCTTGACACTGATAAGCTCCCCAAGTTCGATGATTTTATCCAAAGTCAAAATCATATTAACAAGGGCACCCATGCCTCATGTACATAGGTGATTATATAAAATCCATATAATCTATTCAATTAGGGTAGGGATATCCTAATAATTGGCCTAAATTTGATTATGGGAATAATGGAAACATCCCATCAAATATTCAATTTTTCTCCTTTTTCTAGCCACTGCTTAAATTTACCTTAAACTATGTTATGGTCCAATAAAGCACTGGTTTTGGCATTTTTGTAAGTCATTTTGGGTACTAAAATCACATATAATTTTCAAATACATCCATATAAATATAATCCAGCACATTCTTGTAAGTCTGAAAGTGTTGTCAATATCTTGTAATAGTGTCATTGAGAAATAAATCATGAAGTCAATGCATGGTATTACCTTAGATTTCATTATCATATTATGTAAGCCCATTTTTTTAATTAATAAGAAAATCATTCATGTATCTTTACCTATCCTTGTCTAATTGATCTTGGGTTAAATATGACTTGATTCCATTTATTTCATCCTCAAGAGAAGAGTAATGGTGAAATTTTAATACCCTTCTGCCAAAAATTGTGTCTACTCAGTTAGTTTCTCCTACAATATAATATTTATAAGGAGGATAGTTAGTTTCTTGGGATGAGGAAGACATTGTTGTATTATAGAGTTTTTTATAATCTATTTGGATTTATTTACAAATTATCTAATAATAAAACTAGGGATATTGATGGCTTGGTGGCTCTAATTCACATTTCATAGCTCATTGATTAATGAAAAAGTGATTTTATGTTTCAAGTAATTTGTCTATATCACTTAAAGCTTGAGACTTCAATTACCAGTTCATGTGAAATTAATGAAATAATGGTATTTATCTCTACTTCCTATTTTGATTTAAATTTTACAATTTATTTTTTTGTGGGTTTCTTTTCCCATGTGGAAACTTTCCACTCATTGTGAATGCTTAGTCATCTTTTCTAGACAAGTGTCCATTTCCCCTACATTTAAATTTTTTCCTAACTTTAAATTCTTCCATATTTATTCTATCTTTGCATATCTTATATTGACACTTATTTCAATCTCACTTACCTATAGTATTTACCTTTATAGTTAAAATTTGTATGATCTATAAGATGTTAATTAATTATTTTTTTCCATGTGTCATGATCTCAGGGACTTGGGGATCTATATAATTTAAACTATGTACCTCTTCCAAAAAGGCTCCACATGTATGAGATGATGCCACCTATAAAAATTTTAGGACCCCAGGTAAATTATTGTATTTTTATTATGTACCTTCCTCTGGGAAAGTATCAGGATTTCAATATGATGACATGTGGATGACTCTTATAAATATAGAGACTTATAAATTTCAGCATTGTACTTTATCTTTTCAAGCCCCTAGCTTCAGAGATCATGCCACATGGATGACTCTCATCAACCTAGGAAGTCAAAGTTTTGATAGTATATTTTTAGATGATAAGTCTTAAGTGAATGGGATTATATATACTTATCATGATATTGGTTTCTTAGATACTTGGTAACCTTTAGTATATTGGACTTGCCTTGTCATTTTGGGTCTTAGGTTATCAAAAAAAATCCATTTGGTTTGATCTTTGGACTCCAAGATCATTTTTAATATTAACCATGTATTTTCTTCCCTTAGAATTTGAGTGACAAATATGTCATCACGTAGATATATATTGGGGTTTTAGGAACGTATAAATTCTTATGAAAACCATGTACATCTTGAGTTATTTATATTTTGACACCTGAACAACTCATAGTAACTCAAGAACTTTAAATGTAGTTTTGAAAGCCAAACATTATGAGTGAATGAGATGCTTCCTCATAGAATGATCTCATGAATCGAGATGTTTGTAAAGACTTATAACTTTTCCATTATAACTTTGGTTAGCTATGAGTGAATGAAATGTTGATAGATGTCATGTTCTAGGGAACTCGATGAAATTTTCTAAACCTAAGAATGAGATGCTACACATAAAATCTTAAATACATAACCAATGTTTTCATTAGTCACATTATTCAATTAAATAAAAATACAAAATTGAATACACATTATAAATATAGAAAATAATTAAAGGTGGTAAATAATCTATGAATAGTGCCCAATCTTTTTATTTTCTCCTCTCTTGGAAATTTGAAATAAAATTAGACTTTGAAAACAACCTTAGGTTTATGCATATTAGATCAATACTAGAATTCCTAAGGTTGATATGGACCATGAATAAAGATTTGTTATTAATAATGGGTACTTATTTGGATTCTAAAAATAGTGTGTGTTGGGGCATAACAAATAATAATTATTCATGCTTCTTCATATCTTGATTTATTGTATAACATTATTTGATTCAGTATATCACTATATGCATATTTCTGAGGCCCTTTAATTTTATTATTATTTTTTATTGATAGATTATTAATTACACGACTCTCTATCTAGACCCTTGATTTATTATGTGACATTTTCTTATCCATTGAGTGTGGATACTTCCTTATGTAACATTTGATTTTACATTATGTGTAAATCTTTCCTTGTGTGATGTCAATTGCTATTGCATGTTTTTTATTGAATGTGTTATGGCCATGAAATTATGTGTTCATGAGTGGATGAATATAGGATTATATGTTTATTTTTTTGTGTTGCGATCCATATAACACACCTACTTAATTGTGTGTAGTGCCATGATCAATATCAAGAACCTTACTAAATATTTCATTAGTTAGTGTTTATGTCAATAATGTTTACTATTGGATGCCATATTATTATATTTAAGTTGGCATGGAATTTTTATGTCATACACTATATGTTTTGTAAATGTTTTAATGATATATTAAATAATATAATGACATATTCTCTGCATGCTTTTAAATGATTGCATAGTTCTACATAACATGATGTAGTTAACATTATTTTAGATGAGTAATTCACATGTTACATTATCCATTTTAAACATGTGGCATATTTATGGGATTTTTATAGAGATTAAGCCTTTGATTTATATAAAAATATGATTTTTGGATAGATTACATGATTTATAGAGTTTATATTGGTTAATATTAACACTTTAGTTTAGTTTATGGGGAATATGTTTGTAGATTGAGATATATTTAGGGAAATATCCAATGGATGTGCACACATTTTATAGGAACATAAGTTACATGTTTTTATATTTTTAAAATTTGGGACAATAAGATATATAAGTGTATGATTATATATCATGATGGAACCTATAATATCATATTATCAAGCATGAAAATTCTTCATGAACACATAATATTATAGTTTTATATTTAATAACATGACATTTTTTAATTTGATAAGGTAAAAATAGTAGGTTTTATAAGGACCTATGAACACAATTTTTTTTACAAAGCATAGTACACCCAGATTCATGAAAAAAATCCACATGGGCTGAAAAACAAAGAGAGACTTCAACCAACTAGCTAAAGATAAACCACAAGAATAAAAGACCTAGATAAAATAAGACTAGTGAACCATAAAGGGAAAAATTATACTTGGTTATATGGATATTAAGAGTATTCATGATCTTTTAGGATAGCCCATTCTAGCTCCTCATCCTTGTCCTTCAATGAATCCTTCACAACTCTGCCCTTAGTCCACTTGCTTAGGCCTTCAATCAATCTCTTCATGACTTTGTTTTTTATATATTTATCTTCCCTCTTGTATTTTTAGATATTTTTAGTATCTTCAACCTATTTTGGAATAGTTTCCTCACCTGTAGTTTTATCCTTTAATAAAGTCTCTTCCTCAACTTCAATGGTGAAATTCATCCTAAGTTTGTCACTTTCTCCCTTTATCTCATTCCATTATTTTATGAGGCCCACCATGGACCTACCCATTTATTTTAGATACTCATCTAAGGCATGCAACTTACTTTTGTGTTCCTATTCAAGGTCTTCCAAGTTATAAATTTCCTTCCCTTTGATGCCATCCTTCTCATATTAGGAGATACCAATAGATTTGGATCTTTTTACTCTGGAAACATAAGGGATTTTACCCTTATATTTTGTATATTTTATGTTGTGGGGTCTTAAGGAGGTGGATTTAGTAGAGAGGGAAATGAGGTGCTTGTTTTTATAGGTGTCCATTCCCTCCTTTGAGTAAACATAATATTATTTTGGCATGGCTTCCTTATCCCTTGGGATGAATTGTATATGATTGCCTCTCAAAGATTCCCCTTTTTACACTAGGATAAAAATGAGATCTTGGTGAATAATTACATTATCATGGATGATTTGGTAGGCTAGGGAGATCCTTTATAAGGACTCTAAAAGGTATTACATGAGGCTAATTTTATGTCCATGAAAATGGATCAACAATAAAAAAATTATAGGATAAAATTAAGGTGAACTTGCCTTTGAGACTGAGGTATTTCATAATTTGGAGATAGATTTTAGGCCATCACCAAGGTAAATTTTATCTATGAAATCCTTTCTTCTCATTTTTCAAAAAAATAGTAGTTTAGAAGATTTTTTTCATAATTTATATATTTCTACTTTTATCCTTGAAAACTTTAACTCCCTCACAACCCATACTAGTGACTTCTCCAATTTGTTCCTTTGTGATGAATTTTTTTTTATCATGTGCATATAGATTCTATATTTTATAAGTGATGATGAAGCCCTTGATGATCTGTGCATCATGCCAAATTATCCATTGCATGTATTCAATCAAGTCACATTTCTAAAGCTTCCTCCACACTCTTACATTGCCCTGAATCTCCACACAAGATAATAGATCCAATTGATATCTATCACCAACAATCTTATCAATGTTATTATACATAAAATTCAGATTATTGTCATAATTCTATTGAGTTATCATAGAGAGATTTAAGGTAACATTTCATAAAATATCTTTTTTTAAACCTAGAAACTCTTTCACCATGAAGTTTCAATTGATCTCTATGATGATTATTTAGAGAGGGGTTTAAAATCCACATGATCAAATTTGAGCCTCCCATGTGTGACCAACCTTGATGCCAATTAGGACATGATTCTCAAATTAAAAATCAATTTTAATAAATGTGAAGGTAATTTAATACACCCTTACTATGTGACTAGAGATGGGTAACTTACCTCTATATTGGCAAATCAATAAATGATAGGGAATTTATAATGTTGAAAGAATCACCCTCAATGGTAATAATATCAATCTTGGCATGCTATGTAAGATGGATACCTAATATAATGGATTTATCTTAAGCCATGTGATTATTTTTAACTTCTAGGGGGGCCTACATAAGCTACAACAACCATTCCTTTGAGATATTTGATGACTCCACCACTCCCCACTTTACCTAGGTTACCTTTTAAATCACCATTAAAGTTTATCTTCATACATCCAAAAAGAGGGTTAGACCATTTGGTTAGGCTCCTATTATATTTTGTCTTAGAATCATTAACAACTTGAGAGGGTTATAATCAAGAAGAATAGAGAGATCATCATTTGAACTCGGGTCATTGTCTTTGGGAGAAAATGCTATCTAATTATCCATGATTTCAAATCATAAATGAAGAAATATGGACTTGATGTTCCTCCTTTTTTTAGAAAATATGTAGTCATTTCTAACATTCTAAATTACAAAAACAAATGAGGAAGAGTAAGATACCACAAGAAGGATATGAATGGCAAGGACTAGGGTGGCTTCCATTGATTAATGAGGTCTAAAATAGAATTAGGATCGACTCAAGACACCTAAATTTTTTGTAGAACTAAATCAAAAACTAAAGTCCCAAAGGGGTATGACAAGAAAAGGTGGTTAATCGATTCTTTGGAAGCTTTATAGAAGGCACACTTTTTCAAGATAACTATGCCATGTTTGTCCAAGTTATCGATAGTGAGGATTGTATTTTAGGATAATAACTAGAAAAAGATGTCAACATTAGGAATGAGGTTTTTTACCTAAAGAGGTATCTAATAGTCCCTCTCATCCTCAAGATATATCTCAATAAATTATCAATATTTCATCAAGAAGGCCCCACTATCTTCAATTAGCTAGAATTAGAGGTCATCATTGAGGAAGAAAGAAATATAAACTCGCTAAAGTTTATCATTAAAGTCTTAGAAATATTGAATCACTTCAACATTATCATAGTCCAAATTAAGATATTTCCATTAGGAGATGCCACCCACACAAGATCAATATAATTTGAATTTTATGCCCCATGAGGATTTGAACTCAAGGTAAAGAATGTTCTAGGGAACTTGGGTATAAATAGGAGATTGTGATATCCATGGGTCATCCCAGAAGGAAACCTTTTCTCCATTGCCAACCTATCATTTGTCACCTTTTAAGAGAATAATTTTTTATCTTTCCAAAAAATTGAGCCATCTCTCAAGCCTTCCTCTTAGAAGAAACTATCATCATTTAAAATTTCTAAGTACTTGGCATTGATGATATGAGTCCACATCTTATCCTCCTTCATAACTTCCCATCCCATCTTGGTAATGAAAGAATTATTCATGATCTTCACCCTCTAGAGTCTTAACTCTCCAATTTTTTTAGGAAGACACACTTTATCCTAGTGGACCAAGGGAAATCTGAATCTTTCTTTGGACCCTCTCTAGAGGAAGTTGCATTGAATTTGTTAAATTTACTCTGTTACTTTATTAGGGATATAAAAAAGAGACATGAAATATACTATTATTTATTAGATGGAACTTTTGAGTAATGAGAGCTTTCCAGATTGGGATAGAAGATGGATTTTCTATATATAAAGATTCTTTTAGATTATATCCATGAGGGGGTTCTAGAACTCAGACATCATTTTACCTATAAATATTGGAAGACCCATATAAGTGTAATGAAGTTTGTTGATATGTCACCTAAAGATAACAAACAAATTCTTCTATAGGATGACATAAGTGTCAAGGAAGAAAATTGAGCTTTTGTTTAAGTTGATACAATGATTAGATACTTTATCATAATCCAAGATAATAACTTTGAGGTTCCTAGATTCAATGGCATAGGCCTCATTGAGAAGGAAGGCATCATCTATAAACTAATCATGCATGACTAGTATGGTGTTCTAATCCACCTTGATGCCACTGATGATGCCTTATGCCTAGGTAGATTGGATGATTCTACCCAAAGTTTCAACAAGGATTATAAAGAGGTAAGAGGATAGGGGATCCCCTTAATTCAAACCTTAGCTAGCTAAAAAATAACCTTTAAGGATGTCTTTAATTAGGATGGAATATTTAGGAGTAGAAATATAACTAAATATTGAGTTCTTAGAAAGTGGGATTGAATCCAAACCTTTTAAAAGTTTTATCAAAAAACCTCCATGAAAGTCTATAATAATATTTAATAATGTCCAATTTAACAAACATACCTTGTTTTGAGGATTTTTAAATAGAGAAAAAAATCTCATGGACATTAATTATTATAAAGGTAATTTTTCACTTATAAAAAAAAAGGCTCGTTGATGTTCTACTATAATTATCTCTAGGAGTGGTTGGATCCTTATGACCATATTTAATGTGAATATATTATAAGTGGTAGTGAACATGCATATTGGTAAAAAATATTTTAGTTTATTAGTTCCAGATGTCTTGGGATGAGGACCAAAAATGTATTATTAATTTCTTTTAGGATAGTACCAACTCTATAATAATTTTCTCATTGTAGCCTCCTCCTCTATGTGTATTGTATCCCAATTTTTTGGAAAAAAGAGGAAGGGGGCATAATTTTTTAGGAGCTTTACTTCATTCCATGGAAAAGACCATTATTTTGACTTATTCATTAAAAGGGGGATTGAGGAGGTTCATGTTATCATATTGATAAGTCATCCCAAGGAGGTTTTATAGAATTATTAATTCCAACTAAGCATATTGAGAGACATTTTAATTTATTAGGTTCTTAAAATATATTATAATATACTCATTTATATCATTTTAATCCTTACATTTCCTTCCATCCTCAATAAATAATTCAAAAATCATGTTTTAATTTCTATTTATGGAAGCTTGGTGGTGAAATAATTTTTTGTTTTTATCTCCTTCAATATAAAGGTATTAAGACTTTTGTTTCCATAATTATTATTCTTTATCTTAGAGGTTGTAATACTTATAGATAAGGTCTTTTTGTAATGAGATCAACTATTCATTTATTCTGTGGATAGAAGAATGTTATTCCAATTTCTTCAATTTCTCTTCTATAGACTTATTTTTTGTGAAGATGTTTCCAAATACCTTCTTATTTCATATTTTTAATTTTATTTTCAAATGATTGAGTTTTTTGACCAAAATAAACATATTCATCCTTTATTATGGTTCTTCCCACCATGAATTTATAGAACTAGAGAGATTGGAGCTATATAACCACATAATTTTAAACCTAAATAAAATATTCTTGTGTTTTGAAACCTTATCCCCATAAAATATAACAGGTTTATGATCTAATCTAATCTTAGCTAGAGAATAAATTAAGCTAGTGTAATATAAGTCAAAGTTTAGAGAAACCAAAAACCTATATACTCTTACTAAATTAGATCCTCCTCAATTATCCTTATTGATGATATAAATGGTTTACCCTTGAGTTACACATCCTTGAGACCAACCTCCATTATGAAATCATTCATCTCTGCCATGATTTTTGATAAATTAGTTAGACTGCCTTTATTTTCCATCAGGGTTAAGGGAAAATTAAAATACCTAGCCACAAGACATTTATAACGATATTGATGTGGCATTGATGTTACCAAATGTTACATATTGAATGTATAAGTCCATATAAAATGGTTGGTTCACCTTATATATGAATAGCACATGAATCCCCCTTTCATATTGAGGTTTAATATTAGTTAAATTAGTAGTGTAGTTGAGGTTCAACATCACTCAATAACCTAACACTACTCATTAGGTTTGTGGCATTTATTTTAATAAGTAGTGGCCGTAGACTTAGTTAACTTATACATTGGATCATTATCACCCTCAATTTTAAAATTTTTCAACAAGAAGCAAAATATCCAATGCTTTAGTATGAAGCATAATCTCCAATAGAATTAGAAGGAAACATAGTCCACCAATTTATAAATGTATTCCTTCCTTTCTATTTAAGTTTAAAATTTTTAGTTTTCATTTTATATTTCATTTAGTATATGTAAATTTATTATTTCATGTTCATTCAAGGTTTTATTTGTAAATTATGTATACTTGGATCCTTCTTTCAAAGATAAAGTGTGTTGTACACACTCAAATACATATTTGTATCCTTTTACTCTAGCATTGTATTTCATTTCACTACTAGTATAAAAGGGTGTAATTTAAAAAGATTAAAATATAGTATTAGACATTTGGAAATATCAATCATGACATACCTTAAAATTACATGACTTGTTTATACATATATGGCTCCTACAAACCCATCTATTTTATACACATGCTTTATATGGGTTTGACCTTCCCAATTTTATATTAGTTACCTACATTCATTCCCTATTATATTCCTAATATAGTTAAAATCATACTTAGACTATATCTAACTTATCAGATAAGTATTCATATATTTTAAAGGAATTTGTCAAACACAAACACATATAGAAATATGGACTTGTCAAAATTGTCCGAACTATCTTTGTGATAAACAATGATAATTTTTAATATTTAAATTTTTCTTTATGGGTTAGATAATATGTTCCACATATTTTTAGCATAATAAATTTCCCAAAGTATCCCACATAAACATGTAATAGGTCTAATCCTATTAGATCATATATAATTTTCAATAAGCCTTTTCTATAAATTTCAAAATCTAAGGAACTACCATAAATTTCCTAATTTAGAAAATAGTCACAAAGAAGTAAAAGATAAGTCTGAAGAACCTAACCCATGTCATGTTTTATATTTTCCAAGTGTCAATATCTATATTACATATTTCATTCATTAAATGAACACTATTGCACATATACACCTAATGAATAAAACTACAAATGGTTTAAATTTCCTCTTGAGAGTATTGGATATGCATTTAATGCTCAAAATTTCATTGGGGTGTGGTTTAGGTTAAGTTAATTCATATTTTTCCCATTTTTTAGACATAAACCAAGTGTCAAAAGTGGACTCATGGTTTAAAAGAGAAAGAGATAGGATTATAGGTACTACACACATAAAAATCCCCTGATATCACACAAAGATGAATTAGAAGGAGGCATAGGAGCATGTGACAAAACAAACAAGCACAATATACCAAATTAAGCTAGTAGAGGAAATACAATCATTTAATGTATGTGTATACATATTGATGTATCTTTAAAAGTGCTTCCAAACATCTAGTTCGTGATCTAATCAATTCATAGTCTACTTCTATCCCTTCTCATTTTTCAATTTTCTCAATATTGTACATACTAGTAAAATGATAAGTATCCATTATGTGATTTATATTTATATTAAGTACATGTGCAATAAAATTCAACATTACCATTTAGATTAGTATATTATTATCATATATTATGGACTCTTAATAATTCAAAGTTTTATACTTGTTTAAACCACTAATTCAAAAAATATAGAGTATGGTCCTAATCCTCCAAGATATTTTAATGAAAAGTTTCAAACCAAAAAAAAATTTAAATCTAAATAAAATGATACTAATAATGAGGTTCAATAAATAGTTAATGTAGTATCATAACCCAGTAAAATGCTTATTTTGTTGGATCTGTAAAGAAGGAATTTTACATAATTATCCAACCCTCCTCATAATATATTAAAAATGATACTTGAGTGAAATATAATATCTCTCCATATTCCAATGGAGTTTTATATTAAAAATCCAACACCTAATGGGTTTTATTTCAATGTATATTGTGATTGGCACAAATACAGAAGACCCTCTATGAAAATATGATTTGGGTTAAGACATAAGATGTAATATTTAATTGAGTTAAATTTTATTGAGGTTAATTATGTTAATACACATATAAATTAGTTATAATCACAGCCTAATTCAAAAATGAATATATTTTATTATAATTTTACAAATCATGTAGTGAAGGAGACCAACACTAATCTCGAGGTGCATATCAATTACATGTTGCATCCTATGACTTGTTATTTTTCTAGGATTAATGAGGAGCATCCTATAGATGATATTATTAGTAAAATTAAGGTTAAAAATGTACATATACCTATATATACATTCAACAAGAATAATATTGTTGATGATGACTCTACCAATGTATCTTTTTATATGTGTGCTTACATCGAATCACATCCTATATACCATGTTATTATGGATAATGAGTAAAGTGAAAATATTTTAACTATGACATTACTTATAGTCTTGGGAATGTAAATGAAGATTTTCTTTATACAAAACTATAGTTAAATTAGTTTATGGAAAGAGATAACACCCTTTTGGGGGAATTATGTTCCTACTTATGGAAGATACTATAATAATTGTTACTTTAGTTCTTAATTTTACCCAATATCGGGGAATTTAACATGATATTAGGATGTCCATGGATACATAACATATGTTCAATACCATATTTAGTGTATCAATGTGTGAATTATATTAACATAAATGGAATGGTTAATGTTCATGGTATTTCATATGAGTATCTTATTCAGTCAAAGATATTTACTTTTTCACCTCCACCATAGCCTATTACACAACTTGTACATGTTCATTAAACCAAGGAAATTGATTAAAAAAAAATTAATTAATATTATGATAATACAAATTCTTCAATTTTCATTAGATTATAGGTCTATTCATATTCCAAAACAAACATTTCCTGGTCTATCATGCTATAATTTAGTTCTATAGGCTTCCTTGTGTAATCCATAAAAAAAACCATCTCATTATGTTAACATAAAAAATATTTCACAAGATAATATGGATTATATATATACATATCATAATAAGGTGTAGACACCAAAATCGTGTCTAACCCTTGGTCGACTCTCCCCCTTGGTCCCCTTAGTCCACTTCCTAGCATTCCTAACACACACTTATTAATTTAAAATAATCATCTATTTTAAATTAATAACATTCCCCCTTGAAACCCCCTTTGACACTTCACCCATGACACATCATCCTCCCCTTGGATTCCCTTTCCCTTGGATACCCTCATTTATCACCCTATGACCTATTCCAACTTCCCCTCCACTAATCCTCATGTTTATTTATCCACCTTCGACTGTTCTCCCATGACAATTAGACTTGGTAGTTGGAAGAATGGGAAAAAGGCTAATTTTAGCCCTTTTTCTGTTATTCTAGCTGCCGACGTCGATTACCCATCAGCCGACACCGGTAGGATTGCCGACGTCAGTTTCTTAAGACTTGCCCAAAGGCAAATTCTGGTCTCTCTCTCAATCTCTCTTCCCTGAATGCAAAAATCCTCTTGTGCCCAGACTCAGACCTCTCTCTCTCTCAGGGACACACCAAACATCACAGGTATAGGAGTTCACATTGTAGGAAGTCTTCTACATCAGCAACCATTCTGCTACACTCTTTCTTCAGCAAGCCACAGGGAAGTATTTCTTTTATGTTTTCATTTCAATTAGTTAGACTATGTTAGTAATTAGTTTTCTAGTTACTTCTTCTTAACATCATCAACCAAAATGTCAACTAGACCACAACCCAACCTGTTCTTCGGGATTGCCTCTATCTTCTATCTAATCCCCTTTTCAGACCATACTCTCTACCCTACAGCCCTCTACAAACCTTCAAAAAGACTCTCAGATCATCCAAATAGACTCTCAGACCATTCTGCACATTGTAAACCCATCCAGACCCTGTCCAAGACCATTGTCCTGACTAACATCAACCACTACCACTACCAACGTCGGTAGACTAACTGACGTCAACAAACTTGAACAACTGATGCAGGCAGCCTAACCGACATCGATGACTGTGGAAGACCGACAGTAGCACACAGGTACGCATATCTTTGTTTCCTTTGCTTAGTCTTTCATTTATTTCTCATTATCAGACACTTTCTTTATTAATCAGTGGACTGACACCCTTCTAAGAAGTCTTTGCACTTCTGGGATGAAGCATTGCTTGGTAGTCCACCTTACATCCATCTAATGCCTTCTTTGTTTTAGTCTCTTTCTTCTGCAGGTGTCATCCTCCACAACCAAAGAGGAGTTATCTCAATGTCTGGATAATGGTGCGCAAACCTCATATGGGTAACATCTAACCCTAAACCATTTCTCTAGTTTCTCATTTCCTTTTGAATGTAGAAAAGTGAAAATAGTTTGAAACATTTTTCTAGAATGTTTCAAACTATTTTTCACTTTTCTACATTCAAAGGAAGTAAGAAACTAAAATAAGATGGTCAATGGTTTGATGTTACCCAGATGAGGTCTACGCACTGTTATCCAAATGTTTTGAGAACTCCTCTTTGGTTGTGGAGGATGACACCTGCAGAAGAAAGAGACTAAAACAAAGAAGGTGTTAGATGGATGTAAGGTGGACTACCAAGCAATGCTTGATCCCATAAGTGCAAAGACTTTTTGGAAGCGTGTCAGTCCACTAATTGATAAAGAAAGTGTCTGATAATGAGAAATAAATGGAAGACTAAGCAAAGGAAACAAAGATATGCATACCTGTGTGCTATTGTCGGTCTTCCACAATCATCAATGTCGGTTAGGCTATCAGCATCGATTGTTCAAGTCTACCAACGTCGGTTAGTTTGCTGACATCGGTGGAGGCAGTGATCAATTTCAGTTAGGACAATGGTCTTGGACAGGGTCTGGACAGGTTTACAGTGTGTAGAATGGTTTGAGAATCTATTTAGATGGTCAAAGAGTCTTTTTGAAGGTCTGTACAGGGCTGCAGGGTAGAGAGTATGGTCTAAAAAGGGGATCAAATAGAAGACAGAGGCAATAGGGAGATAAGGGTGAGAGAAGGCTCCTAGAGAACAGGTTGGGTTATGGTCTGGTTGATAGTCTGGTTGATGATGTTAAGAAGAAGAAGTAACTAGAAAACTAATTACTAACATAGTTTAACTAATTGAAATGAAAACACAGAAGAAATACTTACCTGTGGCTTGCTGAAGAAAGAGTGTACCAAAATGGTTGTTGATGCAGAACACTTCCTACAATGTGATCTCCTATACCTGTGATGTTTGGTGTGTCCCTGAGAGAAAGAGAGAGGTCTGAGTCTGGGCGCAAGAGGATTTTTGCATTTGGGGAAGAGAGATTGAGAGAGAGACTAGAATTTGCCTTTGGGCCAGTCTTAAGAAACTGATGTCGGCAATCCCACCGGCGTTAGCTGATGGGTAACCGACGTCGGCAACTGGAATAATGGAAAAAGGGATAAAATTAGCCTTTTGCCCATTCTTCCAACTACCAAGTCTAATTATTGTGGGAGAATGGTTGAAGGTGGATAAATAAATGTGAGGATTAGTGGAGGGGAAGTTGGAATAGGTCATAGGGTGATAAATGAGGGTATCCAAGGGAAAGGGAATCCAAGGGGAGGATGATGTGTCATGGGTGAAGTGTCAAAGGGGGTGTCAAGGGGGAATTTATTAATTTAAAATAGAGGATTATTTTAAATTAATAAGTGTGTGTTAGAAATGCTAGGAAGTGGACTAAGGGGACCAAGGGGGAGAGTCGACCAAGGGTTAGACATGATTTCGATGTCTACATTTACCCCTTTTTGTCTTATTGGTTATTCTGGATGAACTGCAAGACAAAAATAAGAGTTGATTACCCCAGGTATGGGATGAGGTTTTTTTCATCTTGTTGGTTGTTCTGATGAACTGCAAGACAAAAATGAATGTAGGCTGCCCTGATTATGATGAGGTAATCCCCCTCAAAGTAGAAGTCGAGGGAAGGGAACCTGGAATCGGGTGTTGATTTGATAGATAGTGGATGGATATGGTGAAGATGGAGGTGAATGCTGCAAAAGTTGAGATTGTGCGCATACCACTTCACGAGATGGTCAGGTCAAATTGTCGTATGTCAAGGGTCAAGGAGTGCCTAAACCAAAATAACCAGGCCCCAACATTTAGTCATAACTGATTGGGTTATTCGATCCAAGCTATAGCTTTAATGGTCATCGTGCTCCAAGTATCTCAGGGTCAGGAAGTGCTCTTAGAAAACATGAAAATGTCACAAGTAGTGTGGATTAGCTTGCTCATGATATTATACTTGTGAGGGTCAAAATATGGGTTATAGACAATTTTGCTAACCATTCATGAGGTAGCATACAGGCAAAAACAACCAAGGCAACATTGTCTTGGGAGTGGTCATAGTCGGAGGAGATAGTCACGATATCCAAGGTTGTTGGTTGAGTCGAGTCAAGATGGATGGTCCATTAGATGGATGGATGAAGGAAGGGCTGAGCTAACCTCAAAAGACCCCATGTCAACTGAGTGCTGCCTACATAGCCCCTATTCGTTAGGGCCTCAGGC
Source organism: Torreya grandis (assembly GCA_037957365.1). NCBI lineage: Eukaryota > Viridiplantae > Streptophyta > Pinopsida > Cupressales > Taxaceae > Torreya > Torreya grandis. Next base: position 4,215,296 of record JARHVA010000828.1, read on the forward strand.
CGATGTAGTTCTCCCTAAAAAAGGGAGGAACAGGGTCAGTTATGGATAGGTTGGATGAGGTTAAGTCATGGTGAAAGGTTGAAAGGTTGGTTTGGTCAAGTTAGGTCATGGTCAAAGGTAAGATGGTTTGTCCATCAGGTAGATGAATAAATAGATGTGGTCGAGTGAACTCCAGAAGACATCCTGTCATTTGAGTGCTACCTACATAGCCCTCATTGTTAGGACCTTAGACCAATGTAGTTCAGGCGAAGAGGCAAACTGGTTGATGATTGGTTTGGTCATGATTAAAAATGAGGAGGGCATGATGATGTTACAGCCTTTTCCATATTGGGTGATGGTGTATTCTGTAACATTGGTTGAGTGGTCTTTCATCCCTAGCAAGTTTCCATATCGGTGATGGATGTATGCTAAAAATGAATTGAGGATGTTTATGCTTCAGCAAGTAATGGTTTATGCTTGGCATAAGTTGTGTCTGGTCGATAGTTTCCATGTGTATTGGTTTCCATAGAAACTATGTGAAATGGACTATGTCATGTTGGTGGTCTGAAAATATTTGGTTTGATTTGGGTTGGTTGGCAAATGATTTGGTTGGATTGGTTGTGACCACGATGTATAAAAAGTGAAAGGCGCATTTCTCTTTTATTGACAAGGACCATAATGATGGCATAGGTAGGGGGTTGTTTAGAAACAAAATCCCTGTTCATGCATTACGTCGTTGACCAGTGGTTGTGTTAGAGAAGTACTCGAATCTCTTAACATTAAGTGAGCTCAAAATCCCTTGAGTATGTTGGGGTGATAAGGTCTGATTATGTGATATAGATGGATGGGGGAACCCTTTTTGGTAGAAACAACTTTTCCCCTTTTATAGGTGACCCTGAGAACAACTATAAACAAGTCCATGACTTTAGAGTTTTGTCAGTCAATTGTTTTTTTTTTTTTTTTGGGGAGGGCAGACTGATCGATGCAGGAAGTCTGCGTGGGGGTGTTGTCTTTGCTTTGTCGTCATGTTGTGAAGCTGATCGATGTGGGAAGCTTAAGAGATAGTGCTATGTATGTAGCAAGGTTTAGGCATATCCATCCTTCGAGGGAGTGGTCTATATTCTGCTTTGTATGTTTATGATATGACTTTGGCTTATCTATCCTTCAAGGGAGCAGTCTAGTAAATACAACAATGATGATGCATCTGTACTTCAAGGGAGAAGTCTACATTTATATCTTTATGACCTTTTGAGATAGGCATCCAAATTATATATATATATATATATATATATATATATATATATATATATATATATATTTTGTTGACTAAAATTTTGGTCATGGACTTGACTATAGAGGTTTAGAGGGTTTCCATTTTATTAGGATGAAGAATTCATGCTTGACAAAAGCGGTGACTAATGTTGGGAGGGTTGAGGGTTGAAAAGGAATAGGAATGACGATGATGGGAGGTTGCTCAAGGGATTGAGCTCAAGTTAAACACCAAGTGAATAATTACTTGACTAACAATAGACTGGTCGAAGATGCAAGGCATAAAGGGGCTCAGGTTCTGATAAGTCCTTGACCCATGTGTCATGATGTAAGGTCCGAGTCAATTAAGATCAAGCTTGCCCCATTTAATTCATTCCAAATTGGTCACATGTTGGTTGAGGATGAAGAAGTTGGTTGATGCTTGGTCGATGCTTGGTCGAGGCTTGGTCGATGCTAGATGTGAAGTTGGTTGAGGTCGATGTTTAAAAAGGTTGATTGATGTTTGGTCAAGGTTTGGTCGAGGTCCGTTGATGTTGGTTGATACTTGGTTAAGGTTGAATGTTTGGTCAAGGCTTACAATAGTCAGTGTAAGGTTGAATTCCCCCAGTTGCTAGGGAGAATGTTTGACAAATTTAGTTTGAGAGGGCGAGATCCTGATCTGCTAAGTTGGAGGTTGGAATTTCATAATCATGGATGATGATGGAGGGAATGGTTGGTATTGATTTGATTAAAGTGGCTAATGGTTAGGGGTCATCAGGCTAGACCTCCATAGATTGTAAGGCTTGGATTAAGGCTTGATGATGATGTGGAGAGTTTTGTATGAGATCATACAAAGACATCTTCACAGGGGTCGTGTGGTGAAGTTGTTTCACCACAGAGTCAGGGATTGTCTTTGAGAATGCTAGTCGAGATGCACCCAAGACAGTAATCTTGGGTTTTGGTTGTGGTGAAGGCTTGGTAGATGGGGATTTCCAAGGGATAGAAACATGTCTTTTCCCTTTATCCTTTTAGGTTGGTGGGCTGGTGGTCAAGTTGATGGTGTTGATTTTGAATAATGGGGTTAAAGGCGGTGGAGGGACCATAGTTTGATGATGGACTCTAGATTTAGGTGAAGATGTTCTACAGGCATGTGATAGTGTCAAAGATTTGGCAAAGGGGTAGTCAAGAGGATATTTGATGAGAAGGGTATCCCTTTTCTGGTGTTGACGAGTGACAGCTTTAAGAGCACAACAAAGCTCAGTGTCATGTCCCAGTGTGCGATGATAGTGAAAAAATTTAGTGTTGTCAAACCAAGATGGTCTTGATCTGAGAGTTGATGAGTGTGAAGGTGAGGAGGTATGGGAAGCATGGGATGATTATGAAGGTTTGTTGATAATATGGTCAAGAAAAAGGGTGTCTTCCTCCAAGTTTTGACGAATGACAACCTTGAGGGCACAATAATGCTCAGTGTCATGTCCCAGCATGCGATGATATGCCCAAACTTTAGTGTCATCAACCTAGGGTGGTTTTGGTCTGAGAGATTGGTATGATTTAAGAGGTGGAAGACTGATGCGAGAAGACTGCAATAATTGTTGTAATAGCAAGGCATAAGAACCCGCCAATGGGTCTGCATGTTTTATTGTAGTATGGGTTGATGACTTTTGTTTTGGAGGCGTAGGAGGCATTGGTCATTTTGGAGGAAATATATGTTTAATGGGTAAAGGGGATAATGGAGGAAATTTGCCTCTGTGAGGTGTTGGAGTAGGAAGTACTCCTATTAAGGTGGATAAATGTGGGCCCAAAATAGAGGGCAATGATGAAGGTGGGGGAGGAATTCTCTGATGTGGTTTAGTGGCCTTCTTTGGTTTAGTTTGAGGGCCACTATTGTGCGAGGAAAGATTAGATATGGGGCAAACATCAAGAGATTTAATCTCTTTTGGCATGGTGGATGCCTGCTTGGGTTTGTGTTCAGATGTGGACAGAGGTGAGTGAGATGTAGCGATCTCAGGTAAAAGGTAAGAGAAAACTATCACTGGGTCTTCCTCAGTCGATGTGGGTGAAGAGTCAGGGTCTTATTTTTGTGAAGTAATTGAAGAATGTGACTCCTCGAGAGGATAGAGGGCAGGGATGATGGTGCGTTCTAGTTATGGTTGAGGAGTAGGAAGGGTGTGGTCCTCCATTGGTAGGAGGAAGGATGAAGGTGGGCCTAATGGCATTGGTATGGTCAAAGCATCCTCCAATATAAGAGAGGTTGATGGAGGACTAATAGGATAAGAAGGCTCTTCAACCTGTGATGGAGGTTGGTCAGGGACAAGAGGCGAGACCATGTTGACTGTGCGTATATCATGTTCTTGGGAGCTATCGGTCATGGTCTGGACATTGTTTTGGCTAGGAGGATGGTTAGGAAAAGGTTGTTTAAAGATGTCGATGTGTTAATTAGACGGTGCATTTGGGTTATCCAAAACAAGATCTCCTTTATCTATCATGTCTTGGACAATGTTCTTGAAGGTTCGACAGTTGTTGATGTCATGGCCTTGGACGCAATGATAGTGACAGAAGTCATTTTCCATATACCATGTAGGGATGGCTTTTGAAGGGTTGAATTGAGGTGGTTAGATTAGACCCCCTATTTGACAAGTTTATCCAAAATGGAAGCATATGATTCTCCTATAGGAGTATAATGATGTTGTATGTACCGTTGTTGGAATTGTTTAGTGATGCTTTGTGATGTGGAATGCTAAGAATGATTAGTTGTTGTTGAAGATGGTGATCTAAAGACCACAGCATTGGCCACTCCTTTGGACTTGGAGTGGGAAGAAGGGGGTCTAAAAGAAGAAGGGTCATTGGATTTTGCATTGGTATTACGCAATTTGACCCTATTTTCTTCAATAGCGCGGAGTTCAAGTTTTTGGGCCATGGTGAAAGCTTCACCAAAAGTGTAGAATGTTTGAACCCGCAAGGTAGATGAAATATGTTTGGCACATGCCTGGGAGAAGAGTTTGATGAGCTCGGGTTGGGGAAAAGAAAAGGAGAGCTAGTTGATTAGGCCTCTCCAATGGGTGACAAAGTTGGCTATGGATTCATCTTCAAATTGTCAGATAGAATGCAGATCTATGATTGAGACCTTTTTGGTGATGTTGATAGAAAAGTGGTCAAGGAAAAGTTGGGCTAGCTGAGTGAATGAAAAGATAGAGTGACTGGTAAGAGAACTATACCAATTGAGGGCAGGGCCAAAAAGTGACATGGGAAATGTGCGTAGCAATAACGCATCATCATGTGCTATGAGATAACAAGCATGTCTGAATGCTCACAGGTGTTGCTATGGGTCTTCCTTACTCTGGAAGTGAGTAAACTTAGGAAGTTCCCATTGGCTTGGATTGAGATGAAGGGATGGATGGGTTCATTGCAAATTTGGTCATATGAAAGGACATTACTTGAACCAAAAATGGAAGCCTCAAGATTAGACATTTTGTCCATCAGCATCTTGATGAGATCGGCTGATGGATTGGTAGATGGGGTTCCCCCTAGGTTGTAAGGCACTTGGAAGGTGCTAGAAGAGGCATATGACATATTTGGTTGCGCTTGTATTGGCACAACATATTGATGACTAGTCATAGGCACAGAAGTGGAAGCCAAGGACGGTTGTGTCATGAATGTAGAAGGCATAAGTTGACTAGATACCACCAAAGGTGGTTGCATGATGGCATTGGCAAAAGGAGAGGTAGGCACTCCTACATTTATAGGCACAAGAGTGTGTGGAGTTGAGACAGTCAGGTTCTGGTATGATGTAGAACTTGGTTGAATTGCATGTGGTTGAGGGGGTAATGAAACCCTGATGGAGGTCGGTCCAAAAATAGATGGAGAGGCCAAACTTTGCATATTGGCCATGGTCGGGTTAATGGTTGAGGTGATAGTCTGAGTCATAAAAGGCTGGGTAGCAAATGGTGTTGATGTCATCACTGCTTCACCTGAAAGGTCTCGCATTTGGTTTCTTGCGAGATAGTGTTGGAGAGCCTTGACGTTGTGGTCAAGGAGTCTCTCAAAGTTTGGGTCCCCTTTGGGGACAATTAAAGGTTTATTGGGAGTTGGTCGGGTAGGAGTTCATTTGGTCTCTGAATGATACTCCATTAGAGGACTAGGCATAGATGGCGAAGGCAGGAGCGATCATTGCCTCACATGGTCAACAAGAGTCCTAGTTTGACTGCGTGTCAAAACCATTCAAGGCAAGAAGGGTCAGGTTCTAGAAACTATGTTTTTCAGTCTCAGAAAACTAGAATGGGTGTTGGACAGCAAGAAATCTGGGTTTTAAGCTTGCTATTTTGAGAAGAAAAAATTGTGACAGTGACTGACGTCGGTCGAATAACTGATGCCGGTGAAAAAGAGTAGCCAATGTTAGTCAGATAACTGATGTCAATGGAACAGGTTGCCAAGGTTAGTCAGATAACTGATAACAGTGAAGAAAGGTTGTCGACATCGGTGGTAAAACCACTGTCAGTTACTGTGTTTTCTAAAAACTCAAAAAATTCAAAAGTTTTTGGAAAAAAAGGAAGAAAATGTGCTCACTAGCTCAAAAAACCAGATAAGAACAAAAAAATAGATGGAGACAGACAGACCCTAACATTAATTCCTAAGAATAAAATTTTAGAATCCTATTGGCTTATGCCTTAGATGAATGTTTGGGAAGTTGGATTATAGAGCGGGTCCTAGAAGAGGTAGTCTAAAGTTGGTTTCAGGTTAGTTTTGGTGCTCAAGAGTTTGTATTAGGTTCTGTACATGGCCTGGTGCTAAGGAGTAAGCTCTCCTCACTTCATGAGCCCAGTGATAAGCTGGTCTCGCTTAGCCAGTATATACGTCCCCTAGAGTTTATCCTCTGCTAGAGAATAGAGTGGGCTTTCCCCTTGGTAGTGAAGTCCAAGTGGGATTGCCGAGATGAGTAAGGTATCTGGTAGGTGATGAAATCCTAGTCGGACCTTGTCTCAGGTAAGTTTTGATGTTTGATTTTGTGCAAGTGATTTGGTCATGTAACGTAAGTGGACTATGATTAATTCATGATGCGATTTAATTACTAGATGTGTGGACTAAATATGCACACAATCAGAAATGAAATGCAATTGATTTTTAAGTCCAAGTCAAAATGTGTCGTTTAGATGAAAACAAGTGAGAAAAGGTTAAAGAGTATGATTTTAACTAGTCTAAGATGCAGAAAAGAAAGAAGGGTTCTTTTTAACTTTGCTGATAGTGTCTTTTGGAAGAGATAGAAGAAAAAGATGCAAGGAGAGACCTAATGCACCTATATGAAAATTTTGTTTAGAAGAAAAAGGTATGAACCCAAGGAGAATTCCTAGGGTCCCAATGGGTGTGCCAGAATGTTTCAAACTATTTTTCACTTTTCTACATTCAAAGGAAGTAAGAAACTAAAATAAGATGGTTAAGGGTTTGATGTTACCCAGATGAGGTCTCTGCACCGTTATCCAGACGTTGTGAGAACTCCTCTTTAGTTGTGGAGGATGACACCTGCAAAGAAAGAGACTAAAACAAAGGTGTTAGATGGATGTAAGGTGGACTGCCAAACAATGCTTGATCTCAGAAGTGCAAAGACTTCCTAGAAGGGTGTCAGTCCACTGATTGATAAAGAAAGTGTCTGATAATGAGAAATAAATGGAAGACTATGCAAAGGAAACAAATATATGCGTACCTATGTGATACTATTTATCTTCCATAGTCATCGACGTTGGTTAGGCTACTGACATCGGTTGTTCAAGTTTGCCGACGTCGATTAGTCTACCGATGTCGATGGAGGCAGTGGTTGATGTCAGTCAGGACAATGGTCTTGGACAGGGTTTAGATGGGTTTACAGTGTGTAGAATGGTCTGAGAGTCTGTTTGGATGGTCTGAGAGTCTTTTTGAAGGTCTGTATAGGGCTGTAGGGCAAAGAGTATGGTCTAAAAAGGGGATTAGATAGAAGACAAAGGCAACAGGGAGATAAGGGTGAGAGAAGGCTCTCAGAGAATAGGTTGGGTTGTGGTCTAGTTGATGATGTTAAGAAGAAGTAACTAGAAAACTAATTACTAACATAGTCTAACTAATTGAAATGAAAACACAGAAGAAATACTTACCTATGGCTTGCTAAAGAAAGAGTGTATCAGAATGGTTGTTGATGCAGAAGACTTTCTGCAATGTGAGCTCCTGTACGTGTGATGTTTGGTGTGTCCCTGAGAGAGAGAGAGAGAGAGAGAGAGAGAGAGAGAGAGAGAGGTTTGAGTCTAGGCATAAGAGGATTTTTGCATTTGGGGAAGAGAGATTGAGAGAGAGACTAGAATTCGCCTTCAAGCTGGTCTTAATAAACTGACGTCGGTGATCCTGCCGGCGTCGATCGACGGGTAACCAACATCAGCAGCTAAAATAACAGAAAAAGGGCTAAAATTAGCCTTTTGCCTATTCTTCCAACTGCCAGGTCTAATTGTCATGGGATAACGGTCGAAGGTGGATAAATAAATGTTAGGATTAGTGGAGGGGAAGTTGGAATAGGTCATAGGGTGATAAATGAGGGTATCCAAGGGAAAGGGAATCCAAGGGGAGGATGATGTGTCATGGGTGAAGTGTCAAAGGGGGTGTCAAGGGGGAATGCTTCTAATTTAAAATAGAGGATTATTTTAAATTAATAAGTGTGTGTTAGGAATGCTAGGAAGTGGACTAAGGGGACCAAGGGGAGAGTCGACCAAGGGTTAGACACGATTTTGGTGTCTACATTTCTACATTTTCCCCTTTTTGTATTGTTGGTTGTTCTGGATGAACTGCAAGACAAAAATAGGAGTTCATTGCCCCAAGTATGGGATGAGGTTTTTTTCATCTTGTTGGTTGTTCTGATGAACTGCAAGACAAAAATGAATGTAGGCTGCCCTGATTATGATGAGGTATTCCCCCTCAAAGTAGAAGTTGAGGGAAGGGAACCTAAAATCAGGTGTTGATTTGATAGATAGTGGATGGATATGGTGAAGATGGAGGTGAATGCTACAAAAGTTGAGATTGCACGCATACCACTTCACGAGATGGTCAGGTCAAATTTTTGCAGGTCAAGGGTTGAGGAGTGCCTAAACCAAAATAATCGGGTCCCAACATTTAGTCGTAGCTGATTGGGTTATTCGATCCAAGCTGTAGCTCAAATGGTCCTCGTGCTCCAAGTATCTCAGGCTTAGGAAGTGCTCTTGGAAAACAAAAAAATGTCACAAGTAGTTTGGATCAACTTGCTCACGATTCTATACTTATGAGGGTTAAAATATGGGTTACGGACAATTTTGCTAACCATTCATGAGGTAGCATATAGGCAAAAATAACCAAGGCAACATTGTCTTGGGAGTGGTCATAGTCAGAGGAGATAGGCACAAGCTCTAGGGTCAGAGGAGATAGTCATGATCTCCAAGGTTTTTGATTGAGTCGAGTCAAGATGGATGGTCCATTAGATGGACGGATCAAGGAATGACTGAGCTAACCTTAGAAGACCCCATGTCAACTGAGTGCTGCCTACATAGCTCCTGTTCGTTAGGGCCTTAGGCCGATGTAATTCTCCCTAAAAAAGGAAGAGGGTCAGTTATGGATGGGTTGGATGAGGTTAAGTCATGGTGAAAGGTTGAAAGGTTGGTTTGGTCAGGTTAGGTCATGGTCAAAGGTAAGATGGTTTATCCATTAGGTAGACAAACAAATGGATGTGGTCGAGCAAACCCCAAAAGATGTCCTCTCATCTCAGTGCTGCCTACATAGCCATCATTGTTAGGGCCTCAGACCAATGTAGTTCAGGTGAAGAGGCAAATTGGTTGATGATTGGTTTGGTCATGATTAAAAATGAGAAGGGCATGATGATGTTACAACATTTTCCATATTGGGTGATGGTGTATTCTGTAACATTGGTTGAGTGGTCTTTCATCCCTAGCAAGTTTCCATATCGGTGATGGATGTATGCTAAAAATGAATTGATGATGTTTATGCTTCAGCAAGTAATGGTTTATGCTTGGCATAAGTTGTGTCTGGTTGATAGTTTCCATGTGTATTGGTTTCCATAGAAACTATGTGAAATGGACTATGTCATGTTGGTGGTCTGAAAATATTTGGCTTGATTTGGGTTGGTTGGCAAATGATTTGGTTGGATTGGTCGTGACCAAGATGTATAAGAAGTGAAAGGAGCATTACTCTTTCATTGACAAGGACCATAATGATGGCATAGATAGGGGTTGTTTAGAAACAAAAGCCCTGTTCATGCATTACGTCGTTGACCAGTGGTTGTGTTAGAGAAGTACTCGAATCACTTAATGTTAAGTGAGCTCGAAATCCCTTGAGTATGTTGGGGTGATAAGGTCTGATTATATGATATGGATGGATGGGGGAACCCTTTTTGGTAGGAAAAACTTTTCCTCTTCTATAGGTGACCCTGAGAATGACTATAAACAAGTCCATGACTTTAGAGTTTTGTCAGTCAGTTTTTTTTTTTGGGGCAGACTGATCGATGCAAGAAGTCTGCGTGGGGATGTTGTATTTCCTTTGTGGTCATGTTGTGAATCTGATCAATGTGGGAAGATTTAGAGATAGTGTTGTGTATGTAGTAAGGTTTAGGCATAGCCATCCTTTGAGGGAGTGGTCTATATTTTGCTTTGTATGTTTTTGATATGACTTTAGCCTAGCTATCCTTCAAGGTAGCAGTCTAGTAAATATATCAATGATGATGCAACTGTCCTTCGAGGGAGAAGTCTACATTTATAGCTTTATGACCTTTTGAGATAGGCATCCCAATTTTATATATATATATATATATATTTTTGACTGAAATTTTGGTCATGGACTTGACTATAGAGGTTTAGAGGGTTTCCCTTTTATTAGGACGAAGCATTCATGCTTGACAAAAGGGGTGACTAATGTTGGGAGGGTTGAGGGTTGAAAAGGAATAGGAATGATGATGATGGGAGGTTGCTCAAGGGATTGATATCAAGTTAAATGCCAAGTGAATAATTACTTGACTAACAGTAGACTGGTCGAAGATGCAAGGCATAAAGGGGCTCAGGTTCTGATAAGTCCCTGACCCATGTGTCATGATGTAAGGTCCGAGTCTATTAAGAGCAAGCTTGCCACATTTTATTCATTCTAAATTGGTCACATGTTGGTTGAGGATGAAGAAGTTGGTTGATGCTTGATCAATTCTTGGTCGAGGCTTGGTCGAGGCTAGATGTGAAGTTGGTTGAGGTCGATGTTTAAAAAGGTTGATTGATGTTTGTTCAAGGTTTGGTTGAGGTCCATTGATGTTGGTTGATACTTGGTTGAGGTTGAATGTTTGGTCAAGGCTTACAATAGTCAGGGTAAGGTCTGATTCCCCCAATTTCTATAGAGAATGTTTGACAGATTTAGTTTGAGAGGGCGAGATCCTGATTTGCTAGGTTAGAGGTTGGAATCTCATAATCATGGATGATGACGGAGGCAATGGTTGGTATTGATTTGATTAAATTAGCTAATGGCTGGGGGTCATTAGGCTGGACCTCCATAGATTATAAGGCTTGGATTAAGGCTTGATGATGCTATGGAGAGTTTTTTATGAGATCATACAAAGACATCTTCATAGGGGTCGTGTGGTGAAGTTGTTTCACCACGGAGTTAGGGATTGTCTTTGAGAATGCTAGTCGAGATGCGCCCAAGACAGTAATCTTGGGTTTTGGTTGTGGTGAAGGCTTGGTAGATGGGTATTTCCAAGGGGTAGAAACATGTCTTTTCCCTTTATCCTTTTGGGTTGGTGGGGTGGTGGTCAAGTTGACGGTGTTGATTTTGAATAATGGGGTTAAAGGCAGTGGAGGGACCATAGTTTGATGATGGACTCTAGATTTAGGTGAAGATGTTCTATAGGAATGTGATGGTGTCAAAGATTTGGCAAAGGGGTAGTCAAGAGGATCCTTGATGAGAAGGGTATCCCTTTTTTGGTGTCGACGAGTGACAGCTTTAAGAGCGCAACAACGCTCAGTGTCATGTCCTAGTGTGCGATGATAGTGACAAAATTTAGTGTTGTCGAACCAAGATGGTCCTGATCCGAGAGTTGATGAGTGTGAAGGTGAGGAGGTATGGGAAGCATGGGCTGATGTTGAAGGTTTGTTGATAATATGGTCAAGAAAAAGGGTGTCTTCCTCCAAGTATTGGTGAATGACAACCTTGAGGGCACAACAATGCTCAGTGTCATGTCCCGGCGTACGATGATACGCACAAACTTTAGTGTCGTCAAACTAGGGAAGTTTTGGTCTGAGAGATTGGTATGATTTAAGAGGTGGAAGACTGATGTGAGAAGACTGCAACAATTATTGTAACAACAAGGCATAAGAACCCGCCAATGGGTCTGCATGTTTTGTTGCAGTAGGGGTTGATGACTTTTGTTTTGGAGGTGTAGGAGGCATTGGTCATTTTGGAGTAAATATATGTTTAATGGGTAAAAGGGATAATGGAGGAAATTTGCCTTTGTGAGGTGTTGGAGTAGGAAGTACTCCTATTAAGGTGGATGGATGTGGGCCCAAAATAGAGAGCAATGATGAAGGTGGGGGAGGAATTCTCTGGTGTGGTTTAGTGGCCTTCTTTGGTTTGGTTTGAGGGCCACTATTCTGTGAGGCAAGATTAGATATGGGGCGAACATCAACAGATTTAATCTCTTTTGGCATGGTGGATGCCTGCATGGGTTTGGGTTTAGATGTGGATGAAGGTGAGTGAGATGTAGTGATCTCAGGCAAAAGGCAAGAAAAAACCATCACTGGGTCTTCCTCGGTCGAAGTGGGTGAAGATTCAGGGTCTTCTCTTGGTGGAGAAGTAATTGAAGAATGTGACTCCTCAAGAGGATAGAGGGCAGGGATGATGGTGCCTTCTACTTGTAGTTGAGGAGTAGGAAGGGTATGGTCCTCCATTGGTAGGAGGAAGGATGAAGGTGGGGCTAATGGCATTGGTATGGTCGAAGCATCCTCCAATATAAGAGAGGTCGATGGAGAACTAATAGGAGAAGAAAGCTCTTCTACCTGTGATGGAGGTTGGTCAAGGACAAGAGGCGAGACCATGTTGACCATGTGTATATCATGCTCTTGGGAGCTATCGGCCATGGTCTAGACATTATTTTGATTAGGAGGGTGGTTAGGAAAGGGTTGTTTAGAGATGTCAATGTGTTGATTAGGTGGTGCATTTGGGTCATCCAAAACAAGATCGCCCTTATCTATCATGTCTTGGACAATGTTCTTGAAGTTCGGTAGTTGTTGATGTCATAGCCTTGGACACGATGATAGTGACAGAAGTCATTTTCCATATACCATTAGGGATGGCTTTTGAAGGGTCAAATTGAGGTGGTCGGATTGTAGGGAGATTGAGGACCCCCTACTTGACAAGTTTTTCCAAAATGGAAGTGTATGATTCTCCAATAAGAGTATACTAACGCTGTATATACCATTTTTGGAATTGTTTGGTGATGCTTTGAGATATTGAAGGTTGAGATTGATCGGTCATTCTCGAGGATGGTGATCTAATGACCACAGTGTTTGCCACTTCTTTGTACTTAGAGTGGGAAGAAGAAGGTCTGAAAGAAGAATGGTCATTAGTTTTTGCGTTGGTATTACACAATTTGACCCTATTTTCTTCAATAGCGCAGAGTTCAAGCTTTCGAGCCATGGTGAAAGCTTCGTCAAAAGTGTGGAATGTTTGAACCCACAAGGTAGATGAAATATGTTTGGCACATGCCTGGGAGAAGAGTTCGATGAGCTCGGGTTGGGGCAAAGAAAAGGAGAACTAGTTGATTAGGCCTCTCCAACAGGCGACAAAGTCGGCTATGGATTCATCTTCAAAATGTCAGATAGAATGCAGATCTGTGATTGAGACCTTTTTGGTGATGTTGATAGAAAAGTGGTCAAGGGAAAGTTTGGCTAGCTAAGTGAATGAAAAGATAGAGTCACTAGTAAGAGAACTATACCAATCGAGGGCAGGGCCAGAAAGCAACATGGGAAATGTGTGTAGCAATAATGCATCGTCATGTGTTATGAGATAAAAAGCATGTCTGAATGCTCGTAGGTATTGCTGTGAGTGTTCCTTACTCTGGAAGTGAGTAAACTTAGGAAGTTACTACTAGCTTGGATAGGGTCAGATTGGGACAGAGGGATGGATGGGTTAATTACAAATTTGGTCATATGAAAGGACATTGCTTGAACAAGAAATGGAAGCCTCAAGATTAGACATTTTATCCATCAACATCTTGATGAGATCAGTCGACAGATTGGTAGATGGGGTGCCCCCTAGGTTGTAAGGCACTTGGAAGGGATTAGAAGGGGCGTATGACGTAGTTGGTTGTGCTTGTATAGGCACAACGTATTGATAACTAGTCATTGGGATAGATGTTGAGGTCAAAGGGGCTTGCACCGTGAAGTTGGAAGGCACAAGTTGACTAGATACCGCCAAAGGTGGTTGCATGGTGACATTGGCAAAAGGGGAGGTAAACACTCCTGCATTTATAGGCGCAAGAGTGTGTGGAGTTGAGACAATCAAGTTCTAGAATGGTGTAGAACTTGGTTGAATTGCGTGTGGTTGAGGGGGTAATGAAACCCCGATGGAGGTCGGTCCAAAAATAGATGGGGAGGCCAAACTTTGTGTATTGGCCATGGTTAGGTTAATGGTTGAGGCCATAGTTTGAGTCATAAAACATTGGGTAGCGGATGGTGTTGATGTCATCGCTACTTCACCCGAAAGGTCTCGCGTTTGGTTTCTTGCGAGATAGTGTTGGAGAGCCTTGACATTGTGGTTAAGGAGTCTCTCAAAGTTTGGGTCCCCTTCGGAGACAATTGAAGGTTGATTGGGAGTTGGTCAGGTAGGAGTTCATTCGGTCTCTGAATGATACTCCATTAGAGGACTAGGCATAGATGGCAAAGGCGGGAGTGATCGTTGCCTCACATGGTCAACAAGAGTCCTAGTTTGACTACGTGTCAAAACCATTCAAGGCAAGAAGGGTCAGGTTCTAGAAACTGTGTTTTTCAGTCTCAAAAAAATAGAATGGGTGTTAGATAGCAAGAAAGCCAGGTTTTAAGCTTGTTGTTTTGAGAAGAAAAAATTGTGACAGTTACCGACGTCGGTAGAAAAACTGATGCTGGTGAAAAAGAGTGGCCAACGTCAGTCAGATAACCAATGTCAGTGGAATAGGTTGCCGAGGTCAGTCAGATAACTGATAACGGTGAAGAAAGGTTGCTGATGTCAGTGGTAAAACCACTGTTAATTACTGTGTTTTCTAGAAACTCAAAAAATTTGAAAGTTTTTGGAAAAAAAGGAAGAAAACATCCTCACTAGCTCAAAAAACCAGATAGGAACAGAAAAATAGATGGAGACAGATAGACCCTAATGTTAATTCCTAAGAATAAACTTTTAGAATCCTATTGGCTTATGCCTTAGATGAATGTTTGGGAAGTTGGCTTGTAGAGCGGGTCCTAGAAGAGGTAGTCTAAAGTTGGTTTTAGGTTAGTTTTGGTGCTCAAGAGTCTGTATTAGGTTCTGTATGTGGCCTGGTGCTAAGGAACAAGCTCCCCTCACTTCACGAGCCTAGTAATAAGCTGGTCTCGCTTAGCTAGTATATACGTCCCCAAGAATTTATCCTCTACTAGAGAACAGAGTGGGCTTTCCCCTTGGTAGTGAAGTCCAAGTGGGATTGCCAGGATGGGTAAGGTATCCGTTGTGTGATGAAGTTCCAGTCAAACCTTGTCTCAGGTGAGTTAAGATGTTTGATTTGTGTAAGTGGTCTAGATGTGTAACATAAGTGGCCTATGCTTTATTCATGATGCGTTTTTAATTACTAGATGTGTGGAATAAGTATGCATTTAAGAAGAAATGAGATGCAATGTATTTTAAGCCCAAATAGAAATGTGAGTTCAAATGCAGACAAGTAGAGAAAAGGTTGAAGAGCATGACTTTGACTAATCTAAGATGTAGAAAAGAAAGAAAAAGAAGGATTCTTTTTAACTTTACTCATGGTGTCCTTTCGGAAGAGATAGAAGAAGAGAGATGCAAGGAGAGACCTAATGCACCTATATGAAAAGTATGCTTAGAATAAAAAGGTATGAACCCAAGGAGAATTCCTAGGGTCCCACCGGGTGTGCCAGAATGTTTCAAACTATTTTCGCTTTTCTACATTCAAAGGAAGTAAGAAACTAAAATAAGATGGTCAAGGGTTAGATGTTACTCAAATGAGGTCTGTGCACTATTATCTAGATGTTGAGAGAACTCCTCTTTGGTTGTGGAGGATGACACCTGCAGAAGAAAGAGACTAAAACAAAGAAGGCGTTAGATGGATGTAAGGTGGACTGCCAAGCAATGCTTGATCCCAGAAGTGCAAGGACTTCCTGGAAGGGTGTCAGTCTACTAATTGATAAAGAAAGTGTCTGATAATGAGAAATAAATGGAAGACTAAGCAAAGGAAAAAAATATATGCATACCTGTGTGCTTCTATCGGTCTTCCACAATCGCCGACATCGGTTAGGCTGCCAGCATCGGTTGTTCAAGTCTTCCGACGTCGATTAGTTTGCCGATGTCGGTGGAGGCAGTGGTCGATGTCAGTCAGGACAATGGTCTTGGACAGGGTCTAGATGGGTTTACAGTGTGTAGAATGGTCTAAGAGTCTTTTTAAAGGTCTGTACAGGGCTGTAGGGCAGAGAGTATGGTCTGAAAAGGGGATCATATAGAAGATAGAGGCAATAGGGAGATAAGGGTGAGAGAAGGCTCCCGGAGAACAGGTTGGGTTGTGGTCTGGTTGACAGTTTGGTTGATGATGTTAAGAAGAAGAAGTAACTAGAAAACTAATTACTAACATAGTCTAACTAATTGAAATGAAAACATAGAAGAAATACTTACCTGTGGCTTGTTGAAGAAAGAGTGTAGCAGAATGGTTGCTGATGTAGAAGACTTCTTGAAATGTGAGCTCCTATACCTGTGATGTTTGGTGTGTCCCTGAGAGAGAGAGAGAGAGAGAGAGAGAGAGAGAGAGAGAGAGAGAGAGAGAGAGAGAGAGAGAGAGAGAGAGAGAGAGAGAGAGAGAGAGAGAGAGAGAGAGAGGTCTGAGTCTAGGCGTAAGAGGTTTTTTGCATTCAGGGAAGAGAGATTGAGAGAGAGACCAAAATTCACCTTCAGGCCGATCTTACGAAACCGACGTCGGTGATCCCACCGACGTCGGTCGATGGGTAACTGACGTCGGCAGCTGGAATAATAGAAAAAGGGCTAAAATTAGCCTTTTGTCTATTCTTCCAACTGCCAGGTCTAATTGTCGTGGGAGAACAGTCGAAGGTGGATAAATAAACATGAGGATTAGTGGAGGGGAAGTTGGAATAGGTCATAGGGTGATAAATGAGGGTATCCAAGGGAAATGGAATCCAAGAAGAGGATGATGTGTCATGGGTGAAGTGTCAAAGGGGGTGTCAAGGGGGAATGTTATTAATTTAAAATAGATGATTATTTTAAATTAATAAGTGTGTGTTAGGAATGCTAGGAAGTGGACTAAGGGGACCAAGGGGGAGAGTTGACCAAGGGTTAGACATGATTTCAGTGTCTACATAAGGATCATGTTTAAATTGATCATACTAATGGATATGTTATAGTTCATGACCACTTCTCAAATTCACATATAGATTCAGCTCTATTTGATAAAATAGTAGACAAAAAATTAGCAGTATAAAATGTAGAGGCAAAAATGTAGTATGACAAAAATGTCATGAGGATAAAACATAGTGAGGATAAATCTAGCGTTATTATTAATGTCTCAAAAATGTCGTGAAGAACATAATTGGGAAATTTGAATGATTATCACATTATTTACTGTCTAGTTCATTTTGGTGATAGTAGTTAACATTTCATGGTGGAAAAGTAATGCACCAAATCTGAGTTTGGACCTTTAGTTGAAAGTTATGTCATCTTCTATGTGGGTGCATCCTTTACTATGTTTTGTTCCTTTAATGTTTTAACTTTACTACATTTTTTCCTTGCTACATTTTTCCTCTCTATGTTTTCATGCTACGTTTTTGTCCTCTAAATTGTTGATGGATGTCATAGATTCATATGTTACTCCTCACCCACTGTGAAAAATAGTCAAACTAATTGATCTAGGAAATATATGTACACACCATTGATGGTGTCATTGATTAGTATTATAATATTTAAAATTAGAATTAAAAAATATAAAAATACAATATTAAAAATTAAAATATATATATTTTAAAACCTATGCATGACATGTTTTTTAGTTACACAATTGATTTATGTTATTTATCATATATACATGGTAGATTACATATTTATCCTCTACACATGATTTTCAGGTATAAATGAGTGTAATTTAAGATATACAATATATGCATTATACATGGAAATTAAAATGTAAAACATTACATGAACTGATGAGCTACTATTATAAATCTAAGGGCATGCATAAATTGGGGGAGACTTAGTACACTTTAAAAGTTATATCTTTATATGACCATTGAAATGATCATATTGAGTAGCTTAGATTTTTTATACATGGATTGATCTTATGTATACTCTTCAGGGTGATATTCTATATGGATATTTTATTTTTTATATGCAATGATGATAAATATTAATCATGTAGACTATCATTATTTTTTCTATGCATGTTTAATGATGAATTTTTTTACGTGATGTAATAATTGATTGGGTATTTAATTGTGTTATGATTTATGTGTGTGTTATATTTTTAATTCCATGTATGATTAGTTTTTGAAAATTAATGTGAGTTACATGGTGCGTGATATTGACAACTTCTATGAGTGCACTGATTGTGTGTTGTCACATTATGCATCAGTTGTGTTAAACATTATTTATTCTATGTCTTCCATGTTATTATTAGTTTCATATTAAAGTCATTTATTGAGTTATTATGTGTCATATTAATGATATTATTTTTATATGTGTGTGAATACATATATGATTTGTTTGAGCTTGGTGTCATGAATATTCTCACACTTTATTTTATTATTTGTGATGTCATGATTTATATCATGTGTCTTATGCGTGGATTATTATTGTGTGATTTTTAATTTGATGATTATTATTTTATGACCAATTACTATATCTACTCAACATGACACTTATATGCTCATTTCCTTAAATTACATGTTTCATAAGTTCGTGAGTGATCAAATATTTATATGATGATATGTATTATCATTTTAGAAAATAAGCTTTACATGAATACATATTTATATATATAATGATGCATAAAAAAATTATATTAAAATGATTGATTCATTGGATTCATACATCACCTCAAAAGGGATTTATATAGTGGCATTTTCCTATAGATTCAAACCTTGATAGACAAATAGTTTAGATTAAGGGTAAGATTACATAAGTCATATTGGGATAAACAAATAAAATTGAGACATACACATTGCATATGAGAGACATTATACATAACTATGAGAAATAGTTAGAATTATATAATTAAATATGAAACATATTATATGGTTGATATTAATAATATTTATCAGATTACATAGATCAAATTGGGAAGGTTTTTTTTATAGAAAAAATTGAGAAGATTGATTATGGAATTTTATATCACATTGATATATAGATGTACCATGTTTTGGGAATGAATATTATTCATTCATACACTTATACTTTTATATGATGATATTGATGGTACTAAAAATATACTTTAGGTCTAAATTCACTTGTACCAGTTGATTCCAAGTTTAAATTTACATATAAATTTGTTTTAGGGTTCCATGAAAATAATTGTGATACTTAAAGTGGTGTGGTTAAGTATCTATTTCACTCAACTTATATAACTTATATGTTTCAAATGTGGATGAGATATTAAAGCAACTAAATACATGATTTAAATAATGTAATAACTTAGTGCATAGTCAATCAATGGAATTCTTTGATCAAGTCCAAATGGAAGTTTGGTTCATATACATGCAATTTTTTTCTTTCCTTAAATTTTAAATTTCAGAAATCTCATTAATTTGGGTTATTTTAAATTTTATATCATGAGTGGAGATTGATTTATACATATTTCTATGTAGTTTTTCATGGAGCAACTTGGATATTTTGGGCATGCTTAGTAATATCAATGGCATTTAAACATAAATACCATTTTTTTTTAAATTTTATCCTTTTAAACTAGCATTTTCAATACTAGAATAAAAGGTTGGCATCTGTTGACACATAAATTTGGTATCAAACAATTGAAAACATTAGATTTGACATAAATTTTATGCACATGACTTGTGTGTACACATTTTACTCTTGCTCACATTCCCCTGTATCCATTTATTTTTCTCTTATATTAGCCAACCAATTTTTTAATCATTCATACCCATGATCTCTCTATTTTATGCCATAATTATCTATAATCTTAAGCAGTCTATCGCCATATTCTAGATTCACATTTTTTCCTCTTTGGACACTTATAACAATATTCAGATAGATTTTA